>CATIWQ010278287.1:0-21895 GCA_949673415.1 Euphorbia schlechtendalii | reverse complement strand
TTTGAATGATGCATTGGATGAATGGCAGGGTGCCTATTTATAGGCAAATTAGTTCACAATTTTTCAATATTGTTGCAACCACCGTCCACATTTCTTTGAAATTCACAACTTTTCAATATTGTTGCAACTAACTCTCACCAATCAACCATCTACTTTTGACAAATGAGGAAACAAACAAATAAGCCAACCTAATTAATACCACCCTTTGAATTTGAGTCTGGACCCATCACTCTTCACCCTATTTTATCTAAACCGAACCCAAAGGCATCGTATATAAAAAAAGAAAACACACAAACATAAATTTGACAAGGGTGTATGTTTGTGGTGGAGCACCAACTATGAATATGTGGATATAGTTTTGTTCGTTCAATTTTTTTATTTTAGCTTCCAAATTGCACCACTATGCCAATCAATGGACCTAGTGTCATACAACGAATCAAATTCTTAGTTTCCCCTCTTTCATTTATATATCATTTTCCCCTCTTTATTGTTCTTCTACTTTTTGTTTCTTTCTCCGTTTTTTTTTTCATAAATATGAGATAAGATTTATACTAAGACTCGCCGGACCGATGAGATTATTTTATTCCTTCATATAAAAAGATAATTTTAGTAATAAGCAATTGCTGTCATACCTAAGATTTTATTTCCCCCTCAAGCTATAATGCCCCCTTTTTGTTTAAAGAATTAATATTTTATTCGTACTATACAATATTATATCATATATGCTTATCGAATTGACTAAATTTATTATATAAAAATGGCTCAATAGAAGCTTCTAGTTCAACATAACATTCAAGTATCAGGCCTATTGAGTTAAACTCAGCACCTCTAATTTATGATTTTTTTTTTTATTTCTTTACAATCTATTTCCAAATAACACTGATTAATATGAAAAATAATGAGCTCGAAGGTAAAATTTTAGAATCTTATTTCACACTTATGAATTGAAAAAATATTATTGGGTAAAGTATTAAAGCACCCATGCAACTCATTTTGCAACCAAATGTTAATGAGACAAATTATATATATTGCAAAAGAGAGCGTATATATTTATTAATTGCTAGTAATTTAAGAAACATACAAGATGTTACACTTTGTAAATTTTATTGTTGATGTTATACGTTAACTTATTGACTTCGTATGACATGTTGAATTCGACATTTTTGTTTGCCTAACATATTCACTAATTATATTTAGGCTAATTATATTTGGGAACTGCTTAAAAAAATAAAAAGTAGACTAAATTTTTTTAGTTCATCAACACTATTTTGTGATGAATATTTGATTATTTGTTACCATACATATTATGTATGGTAGATAAATTACCTCTTTCGGTGGAAACATTTGCTTAGTGGCCAAGTGATCACAACGATTTATATACATATAAAAAAACAAAATGTGAGTCAAATTCTTTGATTGAGATCAAAAGTTGTTAAAAACTTATATGATCTAATAATCAATCACCCTTAAATTTGTTCAAAAATATCAATTGTTGTCTTAGATTTTAAAATTTTCATATACATTCTTTAACTTACAAAAAATGCACTTGTTTGCCTTTCATTGGTTAGTGTCAGTTTTTTATTGTTTTAATTTAATAAAGATGATAATTTTTATTTTTCTTTCTCTAGCCATAAGCTAACACGTTCAATGTGATAACTCACATTTGTGAACAAGTTCACGAGTGATTGATCCAACATTTAATACATTTCATGTGACACATATGGATCCAATATTTTACAATAGTTCTTTTTCAGTGACTAGAGATAATAAAACATGGACATGGCACTATATATAGTTGGCTTTTTTGGTGCGCTGAAAAACTCAAAATAAAGTCGAGAATTATGGACATTAAGTAAACTATGACATAACTAATGATTATATATAGTGTTATCGTTTGCAAGAAAATATATAAATACAATAATTAAGAAATAGAGAAAAAATTTTATGATGGATTGATGAAGTGGATTCACATTTGATTTGTTTTAGAGGATGATCCAACAAATTAACTATTTTAGTTTTCCATACCTATCCTTTTGTCTAAAGCAATTGTGAAATTAGAATTATTATCAGCCACGCAACCCACCATGTATCAATGAATGTTATTTAAGTCAAATGGGTTAACAGGCTCTTGATTTCCCAACTTTTGTGGGATGATCCTAAATTTTTCAAACTTTCAATTAGCACTTCAAATTTGGTAAAACCATACCCCTCATCGTCACATGTCAATTTTTGGTTGAAGAGAAAAAAGTTATAAAAATGCATTTTTGAAAAGTTAAACCGATTAAAATCTAACATGTGTTATTGATGGAGCAAGCTGATGCATTTTTACCAAATTCAGGAAGTTAACCGTAACTTTTGAAAGTTCAAAGTGAAATCTATCGAAAGTTAACAAGTTCAAGAGGATCTTGATACATTTAACGTTTTTTAAATACATGTCAAATACATATACATCTCACTAAACTTGGCACCAAGAACCTAATGTTTTTTTGAAATCACAAAATTTGATTTCCGCTTTCAACTTTTTATTTATTATGTGTCTTGTAAAGCAAATGTAATTATGTGATTTTATTTATACAAATTGTGGTAGGCTAATATACTTTAAACATATTTGATCCAGGTAGAATATTGTGAAAATTTTAACAGTTGTATTATATTTATTACTTAAATATATGCATTTTTCATTTCTTCTTTTTACTGAAGTCATTATTATCTATTCTTTCTGTTAAAGAAGAAATATCAACTCGCATGCCTTGTATTATTTTTTAAAGCCTGTCGCATGCAAGATGACAATCAACTTTATTAAATAGTAATCTAGAAATTAAACGTATGTAGTGATAGAAAGTAAGTAATTAAGGTGTATATATCACATAGCATTTGTAAGAAATATGTCTGTTTGAATACCTAATTCACAGGCTTTCCACTTGGTAATCTGTAAAGTTGGAATGTGCCCAAAATCGAAATAATTGCTATACACAGAAATTTTCAGAGTAATATATAGTTTTCGGGAACTTTATTTCATTGTAAAAAAAGCAGATAGAAGACTTTTAGAATATTCAGCTGTCCAAAAGTGTTATAGGGTACTACTTGTCACTAAAAGTAAAAGGTTAAAGTATAGGTAGGTACTACTTATTTCTCCAAAAAATAGGTGGTACTCTTGCCTTAACTTTGATGTGTTGTAGTATTTTGTTGCTTTAATGTCATGCGATCTTTAATGAAGTTACCTAAAGTATTTGCCATCATAAATGATATTTAATTACAGATAGTGTAAATGATAAGTAGCATTCCACCACTAAAATAACATGGATATTTCTATTTTTAACTGATTAATTATGGTATTACGCTTTCATAGAAAATATAGAAATCGCGGTTGAAATGGGAGTGATATAATTTCAAAGAAATTTATCTTATCACGGTACGCTCTTGGATATTCATGTAAGCTCTACAATGATTCTAAAATTAATAGAAATTCTAAAACATGGTAAAATTGCTTGATTCTATAACCTGAGACGGCACACAAAAATATCAGTAGAACATGCACTAAAGAGTAAAACATGTTTAATTTAAATTAAAATTATTGGATTTCCTAAATTAGGTCACGAGTTAAGAAATTTGTTTGTGGGTTTAGGAAATCCTTTCATCTTTTTACTTTTACGACATTAAACAAAATTTTCAAATGTTTAGTTATGATTATTGAATAAATATTTTAATAATTTGGGAGAAAATTTTTATTAAGGATTTGGTTGATATTGTATTTCAAACTGTTATTTCATAAATTTTTTATAAAACTACATAATATCTTTTGAACAACACATTTTGATCATTCATGTTATTTAATTAAAAACTGTCTAACTTGTTTTTAAAAAACAATTTCTACTACATATAGAAAAATGTTGAAAATGAAACCTTTCAATAAACAAATTGAGAAAGCTATGTAAAACTGATATGAAAATATTAGAAAAATAAGAAACATTAACCACAATCGAAACAATGGACTTGACCATTATGGATGGTTTTTGAAAGGGAAAGAAAGGCATCATTTTGCCTCTAAACTTTTTGTAAAGAAAATAATAGTTACTAGGGATGTGCATTTGGTCGAAACCGAACCGAATAGAACCAAACCGAATTAATCGAATACCAAATAAGGAAAATATTGATAACCGAACGAAATAAAAAAAGAATCAAAATCGAATTAACCAAATCGAAATAAATTATTCGGTTTGGTTAAAAACCGAACCAAACCGAAATTTTAAATTAATTAACAAAAATTTCAAATTTTAACACTTAAAATATAAAATGCACATCTAATATAAGTATTATAATAGATTAAATGGCTTAGTAGAGACACATAAATGAATAAGAGTGCATTTTTTAGAAGATGAATAAAAGTGTGATATAAAAATAAAATTTTATTATGTGTTTATATATATTCCGGTTCAGTTCGGTTATTACGATTTTTTCTATACAAAATCCGAACCGAACCGAATAAATGAAATATTAACATTTTATAAACCGAACCAAATCGAATTTTTAAAATAATCAAACCAAATTAATATTTCTGTTCGGTAATTCGATTAACCAACCATTTGCAGAACACTAATAGTTATTTGAGTTGGTAGATTTTTGAATTAAACTGAAAAGCCACTTGTGGTGGCAAGTCTTATAAAATGGACATGTAAATTCAAAATCGAATAAAATTTTGTCATTTCCAAACTTTATCATGTACCCCCTGTTTTACATTGTAGCTTAAACAAGCAGCAATCACTTGCTAATATGAAACTTGCTATTTCTATTCTTATATAGTTGCCATTATTTTCATTTTCTTTACTATTTCTATTTCCATTTTCAACTGTACCTTCCTGCTTCTGGTTTGATTACCCGTAGCACATCTTGCAATATCACAGAAAATTTTGGGTTTACTTTCATTCAAAAGCTATCTCATATTTCCCAGAATTTCAAATGTTTTCTTCTTCTTCACTGTGCTTACTCCACTCCTCCAATGGGACAATAATGGTGAGTACGAGGATCCTCTCTCTTGTTCTATTTTGTTTCTTCCGTTGCTTTCATATTGTAAATGATATGATACTTCATATATAAAGGTTGAAACTTTTCTGTTTTTAGTGTTGGATTTTTAACCCCCTTTTAAGATGAGAATGGTATAATGAAAAACTTCAAATGGGTGGGTCCAAGAAGATGACCCACTTCGAGAATCACAAGCAGATTGATAATAAGAGGGAACATGACAGAGTAGAAACTTGTTCCTCATATCTCTTCCTGTACAAAATTTTGACATTGCTGAATTAAGACAAAATCAAATGAATAAAGGGATAAGGAAAGAGGTGGCAACATTGTTGTGGATGAGGAATAATGCCACCATTTTTTTTAATGGGAAGAACTTGTGCCCTGTCTTGAAAAAGGGGGAAATGACCCATTTACTAGCATATTAATTTGTTCATGCACTCTCTATCTCCCTATATGTGATTGACTTTTATAATCAAGTAATGATATGTTTTGTATGGTTTCAAATGGCATAGAGAGCAGGTACAATTTTGAAGATTCACCAAGTGTAAAGAAACCAATAATGGGCAGTCTTATTGTCAACAAGGTGTTTGATAAAATTACGGGTCTTTTCCCTTCTTGGAGACAAAATTCAACTCCTAGAGGAAGAAGAGTTTTCCGTAGAGATGTTGAAGAAGATGAATTTCAGTATGCTAATACTCGTTGTCTCTCTTCCTACTACAGCGTTTTTGTTGTTCGTCTAGCTATCATGGTTAGTTTCTTTTTACTCTCTGCCGTATTGGTTCACAATTTCAATCAATTTGAACCAGAAAAGCAACAAACTTTTTGGACTAACAGAATAAAGTTGGAAACTTTAAGGTCTCCTTTTGTTTTGAGTGAGAGAAACTGCAATTGGGTATAGTAGGAAAGCATGATTTGTAGCATAAAGATGTTGTTTTTCTTAATTTGATTCTGTTAATGGGTTCATACAGGTAATGCTGGCAATTCTGATTGGGCTGCTAACAATTCTAACATGGCATTTTACGAGAATATACACAAAAAAGTCACTTGACACCTTGGCTTCAGGCCTTAGATATGAACTTCTACAACGTCCCATATTAAGAATGTGGAACATTTTGAATTCCACTTCTGAAATCACAACAGCCCAGGTTAAGATGTCTGAGTATGTAATTAGACGCTACGACAAGCCAGCTAATCAAGCTGAACAAGTAGAGGTTTGTTGTCCTAATGTCACTCAAACAAAAAAAATCAAGCAAATTTCCTGTTTTTTTTACCTTCTATCATCTTATATTTTCAATTTTCTCTGTCCAGCTGTATCAAGTGATGAAGGATCTTACATGGGCAACATTTTCTAGCCGAAAAGCGTTAGGAGCCATCACTATAACTTACCGAAACGGGTTTGTTCAGGCTTTCCACAGAGATCACAGAAGCAGCAACACATCCTACATCTACTCTAACCTCGTAAACTACTCGATCAGTGCCAATGGGCCATACGATGTCAACATGCTGTCCACACGTCAAGGGTGGAACGATCAATCGGTCCACGGGAATCTTTCAGCGATCTGGTACAGAGAACCACTCGATCCCAACACAGGCGAAAGGATAGGAAAAGCGAGCGAAATCCCACCCGATGATCTCATAAACATCGCTGGATTCTCGCAAGTTCCAGACGGGGTGGCATCTTGGCATGTTGCGGTGAGCAAGTACACCGATTCGCCGTTTCTCTCGGCGGCTTTGCCAGTGTGGGATGCTTCGAACCAGAGTATCGTGGCTGTTGTGGGCGTTACTACCGCGCTTTTCAGTGTAGGCCAGCTAATGCGAGAGCTCGTTGAAGTCCATGGTGGACACATATATTTGACTTCCCAAGAGGGTTATTTGCTAGCTACTTCGACAAATGCTCCTCTGTTGCGGAATTCATCGACTGGCCCCAAGCTTATGATGGCCGTCGACTCTCAGGAAAACGTGATAAGAAAGGGAGCTCAGTGGTTAGACCGAGCCTATGGAAACAAGATTCCCCCGAATCATGTTGTTCATGCAGAGAATGTGAAGATTGGGAATCAGCAGTATTACATTGATTCGTTTTTTCTGAATCTAAAAAGACTGCCTATTGTAAGCATCACAGTTTTGAACCTTTTTCGGTTTGTTATTAGTTTTTCAGCATGATAAAGATGCAATCTTTTTTACAGGTAGGGGTGATTATAATCCCGAGACGGTATATAATGGGGAAAGTAGATACAAGAGCCTTCAAAACATTGGTTATACTGATTTCTGCTTCGGTATGTATACTAGTCATTGGATGTGTCTGTATATTAATACTCACAAATGGAGTATCAAAGGAAATGAAACTTAGAGCGGAGCTTATTAGCCATCTCGATGCGAGAAGAAGGGCAGAGGCATCAAACAACTACAAAAGCCAATTTTTAGCAAACATGAGGTAAGTGGCTTCATATGTAGGATATATTCTATGCTTAAATATAGTTAACGAGTACGGTTGTTAATATTAGTTTTTGTTGTACATTGCAGTCATGAACTGAGGACTCCAATGGCTGCAGTGATTGGATTGCTGGATATTCTAATCTCGGATGATTGTCTTACAAATGAACAATATGCGACTGTTACTCAAATTAGAAAATGCTCTACTGCTCTACTTAGGCTCCTCAACAATATATTAGATCTTAGCAAGGTAAGGCATTAACAAATGCATATAGTGTTTTACCAATAAACAAAGTAATCAAACATGTTGCTTGCTTATTATGAACATTTTTATTTAATTTGATTGTTCTAGGTTGAATCTGGTAAACTAGTGTTGGAAGATGCAGAGTTTGATCTGGGAAGAGAACTTGAAGGACTCATCGATATGTTCTCTGTTCAATGCATTAACCACAATGTCGAGGCGGTTTTAGATCTCTCTGGTATAGCTTTGTCTAAATCTCGATTCGACATAAAAATTCAATCTGTATTTTCTTTATTCATTTCTGTTTATGTTTTGATTTTGCAGATGACATGCCAAAATTAGTCAGGGGAGACTCTGCCAGAGTTGTGCAAATATTTGCCAATCTCATAAGCAACTCTATCAAGTTTACCGCATGTAAGTACAACATTCGAACCACTAGATAAAACAAGGGAACAAAATATATATAGTAATCACTCGTTGCGTAAAGTAAAAGGGCAAATTTTTTCATAATGGTTCCAAATGCATTGCAGCGGGTCATATTATTTTGCGTGGTTGGTGTGAGGACTTAAATACTTTCAACGACTCGGCCGAGTTTCCTCTTGAACACAAGAAATTCGGGTGTGCATTTAAGGCAAAACTGAGGCATCAGGGAAGCCATGCAAGGAAGGCATCCAAGAAAGAAAACAAAGTAGTTCTTTGGTTTGAAATTGATGACACGGGCTGTGGTATGAAGATTAAAATATTAAGACTTGCCAATCTCAATAATTCTAATCTTGAGCTAGTTTTATTGAAATGGTTTCAATATTCTGCAGGAATTGATCCAAGCAAATGGGAATCAGTATTTGAAAGCTTTGAGCAAGCTGATCCTTCCACAACTAGATTGTAAGTATCAAATCGATTTTTTTATATCAAGAATAAGCTTCAGGAATCTTTTTATGAATAACTGATATTCCAATAATATAATAACATTTATACTTTATTGCAGGCATGGTGGCACGGGTCTAGGACTTTGTATCGTTCGAACCTTGGTGAGTAAACTCTACAAAGAAAATTTCAGGCCTTTTTACTCTCTGACAAATAACTGAAAATGCATGATCTTTAGAACTATTCGATGCTAAGATAAAACCTTTTTTAATCACATTCTTAATTATATTTCATTTGGCAGGTTAACAAGATGGGTGGTGAAATAAAAGTTGTCAAGAAGAACGGGTCAGGAACTCTAATGCGACTTTACTTGCTTCTTAACGTAGCAGGAGATGGTGCAGAACAGCATTGCCAAATAGATTTTGCAAAGCATAACGTTGTGGTAAGTAAAAATCAACAAGTTTAGAACTAAATTATAATCCTTTTGTAGCCCTTGTTTGTAATGAATTGACGCTTTCCAGGTTATGCTAGCGCTGTATGCCTCGGTGGGTAGAGCGATTATGTCTCAATGGTTACGTAAAAACGGACTTCCAAACTTAGGAATTTCCGAGTGGAATGAGCTGACTCAAGTTCTCAGAGAAATTTTCTGTGAAAGAAGACACAGTAAAGGGTTTGAGGCCCATTCTTCCCTAAACGAACCATTAAAATCAGAAGTCGTAAAAATAGTAGGCTTTAAGGACCCGATATTCGTCATAGTTGTAGATATAGGCTTGCTTGACTTGAGCACCGATATATGGAAAGAACAGCTTAAATTCCTCGACATTTTCTCCAGAAAGGCGACATTCGCGTGGATGTTAAATCACGACACTTCCAATCCAGTAAAAACCGAGCTTCGACGAATGGGGCACATTCTGATGGTTAATAAACCTCTTTACAAGGCTAAAATGATTCAGATTTTGGAAACCATCATTAAGGAACATCAAAAGACATGCTCAAAAGATGACGACGACATGCACGAATATCTCGAGGTTGATTCGGCGCAGTTTGACAATGCAAGTTCTGAAGATTCTGACGTGGCGGAAACCGGAAATTCCAATGCTATGAAATCGTTCATAAACCGGTTCACAAGTAGCCCGCCACAAAACCAGACACTTAAGGACAAATTAGTAGAGATGGAAGAAGTACATTCAGAAGATAATAATTCGAGGCGCGAAGATGAAAGTTCAGAAAACAAAGGCCGCCAAGCCAGTTCGTTCTCGAAAAAAGCGGCAAAAGAAACGAAAGCTCTTGCAGGACTAAGGATCCTTCTAGCAGAAGATACTCCAATTCTCCAGAGAGTAGCAAGCATTATGTTAGAAAAAATGGGGGCGACAGTAATTACAGTTGGAGACGGATTGCAAGCAGTGGAAGCTCTAAACTGTTTTCAAACTGAAAACCGAGCTTCCCTGCCGTATGATCTTGTCCTAATGGATTGCCAGGTGAGAAAAACCAGAAGTCATGGGCATATATTTGGATATTGTGTTTGAATTCATGTTATAATTTATGGTCTGAATAAATGTAATGCAGATGCCAAAAATGGATGGATATGAAGCAACTAAAGAGATACGAAAAGCAGAAGCGGGAAGTGGATTCCACATTCCGATTGTTGCATTAACGGCTCATGCCATGTCATCGGATGAAGCTAAATGCTTGGAAGTGGGAATGGATGCTTATTTGACTAAGCCAATTGACTATAAGCTTATGGTTTCCACTATTTTGTCACTTACTAAACAATCAACGTGACTCTTTCTTAGGCACATTAGCTAACTGGGCAGGTTTTTGGACCGAAAGTTCAATGAGTTTTATATAGTATCAACTGTAAAATATGTTAGAGTACTATCCAAAACTGTTTTGCAAATAGTTTGTTATTTGGGTTGTATATAGTTTGTACAATATAATGAACTGAGTCATTTTGTCAATATGTAACAAATGAGAATAAAGCTGATTGCTTGACAATTAGTAGAAGTATTTGAAATGTTTGCAATATTTATCACTTCTTAGAGTGGGATGAATTCCAATCAGAAAAAAATAACGGCCATTTTCTTATGCTGCGAAAGAAAATGTCAATTGGTGAAATGTGAAAATATTTTAAACTGTACCTTGTTTTATTGAAATAAATAGAAAAATTGGCCCATGCAGGTTTCGAACCTGCGACCTTCGCGTTATTAGCACGACGCTCTAACCAACTGAGCTAATAGGCCACATGTTAATGTACTTCAATATATAATATATAACAAAATAAAAAGAAAAATTACCAAAATACCGATATCCTTGCCGGTGTGGATTGAAAAAGGTTGCATCTTCTTCTCCGGAGCAAGGAATCTAAGCATTTCAGCTATGAAAGAGGAATACGAGGTAAAACTTCGGGTTTTAATTTCTTTTTCTATTCCATTTCTATGAAGTACGGTAGGTTTCATGATTCCTTGATTTTCCGCTTTAGATCGAACTATCCGTAGTCTGCAATCTGTGGATGTTGGAGGATGTGCTGCAAGATCGTTTAGATTTCTTTTTATGGAGCAATAAATCGCGTGTTTTTGGCAGTACTCACAATGATTTTGATATTGAAAATTTTCCGGAGTTTCTAATCATGTTCTGGTGATGGTTGCTTTCAGTTCTACCTTTTATTGTGCTTCTGGAAAATAGAAGAAGAATACTGCATTAATTACAATCTCTTTATATTCAACATCCATTAGTCGCCTGTTTCTGCCTTACCACTATGAGTTTTGGAGGCAGACCATTTTTATGGGCGTTAGCAATTGTGACTGAAATGGGGTTGCAGCTGTATTGGTTTGTTTTGTACTATTCATTTATGGATTGCTACGTATCAATATTTGACATGAATCATTTTAAGCAGGAACCCACGTTACAAATGATAAATTTTTGCAATAGTAAATCTAGGTGCTGATTTTGTTATTGCTTCATATAGTTACAGTCTTCTTCTCTTCTTATTTTTTAGCTCTCCTACCGTTTGCATTTGTGATTCTCGTTATAACAATCATGTGCTTTTTACGGAGTGTATGTGTAACTGTTTTGTAGGTTACTGTGAAAATCCTTGCTTAGATTTGTTTTTAACATTTTGGTGGATCATATATGTTACTTTTGTGCATGTTCTTGTTGTCATGCTGATGCTTGTTCTTTGGAAATAAATGAAAACGATAGTGAACTTCTCTTTCAACTCTTCTATGATATCTATTTTTTGCAAAATGTATCATGGATTAGTCTTTTAATTTTCAATCCGAAAATCTGAACCCCCAAATCAATTGCCATGCTTCTTCTGCAGTGATGCTGCCTGTTTTGAAAAATGGCACTTGCTTCTTAAAGAGTTCTGGCTTTTTGTGAACAGTCAACACCATGAGTTGTAAGAATTTTTTAACATTCAGTCTAACGAGACACCTTTTTTGGGGTTTAAAGATTGTGGATGAAACAAGGTTACAGCTGTATTGGTTTTTTATACATCGTATTTGATTTTCAATGTATTAGTTAGTGTATGCACGATGGTGGCTATAGATATTTTAGGCAATAATTAGTGCTTAGATTTAGAAGATCTTGCAATTTTCTGAAGTTGTGTGACAGTGGACTACTGAGTGGGAGGGGGAACTTTTTTGTTTCTTGATTCAGTTTCCTGCATCTACAGACTTCTTTCTGGAATAGTCCTGTTTATTCTCATTGCAAGAATGTTGTGCTTGCAGATTGATGAGAAAAAGCAAGCAGCTGCTGATGTTTTGTTTCAGTACTCTAAATTTGCTATGGCGTGTATAGGAAATCAAGTTAGACCATGTGACATGAGGTTGCATTTGATGAAGGTAATCTATAGTTTCTAGTTTAGGTTTCACTTTACCTGGATTTGCAATTGTGGAGACTTTTTTTTTTTTTTTTTATGTTTTCCTGAATATTTAAAAACAGGCGTGAAAATGTTGCTTTTTTATATGAAATTCTGAGGATTTATCTGGGGAGGGTCTAGCCCTGTGGAAAGAGATCTCAAGTAGAAAATTAGAAAAATTGTTTACTATATTTAGCTGTGCTGATGACAATTTTGTATCCCCATTATTTTCAGGAGATATCTGGAATGCCAACTTCATTGAAGAGAGAATTGCCCCAAGCAGCAGCTTCACCTGATGCAATGGGTGAATCATCAAGCTCAGGTACAGCCAGACTCGAGAAAACAGACAGTTTTCGAGCACTATAAAGTGATGTAGAGATTTGAAGAATTTGACATCAGAGCTGTGGCATACAGCTGAACGTGTAATTTCTTTTTTTTTATTTAACTCATTATCCAGTTATTATATTCTTGATTTGTTTGGGAGGATATTGTTAATTTATGTATTTCTGCTATCTTGAATCATATATCTCAGAAATCGATGTACATTTATCCTGATAGACCTATTATTGTGAAGAAGGATTTGATCACATATCCATTTCCCATTTGCTATCGTCTATCTTCCTAATAACATGTATGCTTGTGAATTAAATGCATGTTTCCCATCCTGTCTTTTGTGAATCTTGTGTAATAATGTTCAATTGGTCCTTCATGTTATTATTCAAAGAACATATATGCAGCACACCGTTTTACCATATTTCATCTTTAATTTTGCTCACTTTCGAGGATTATCTAACAAAGGAAATGGATGTGCGATGGAATCCTTGTTGGTATTTTAGTGTAATTGGATCAACTAGTTGACCAATGCGATCATAATATTTCATCGAAAAAGTCAGGAGAGTGCAGAATGAACGCTTGTTCGAGTTCTATTACGATACTAAGCTTACGAGGGTCCGGGAACGATTTTTTGCAACGCTTCTGTTTAGAACCGTTGCGACTGCTCGAATAGACACAACTTTTCGCAATGCTTTTCTTTGAATTGTTGCAACTGCTCGTTTCATGCTTATAAATACCTGACATTGGTAACGATTTCAAAATGTGTTTTTGATGTAACGTTTTCTGAAATCTGGTTCATTTTTTTCACAACCGAAATTCATTCTAAGTTCTTGAGTTTTACTCTAATTTTATTCGATTGAAAAATTTGGGAAAACCACCAAATTAGTTTGAATCTGAAAGTGTTATCAAGATTTCAGAGATTATACAAATTATTTTCAACGATCCCCAACAAAGATTGAAACTAATTTGTTTTTGAAAATGATGACGAACGGAGAATCTGTTGAAGAAATCGTAGAAATTGATATTCAAAATACTTTCGATCATGGACATAAAAAATGTACGAATTCGATCCGTTCTGTGTTTTGTATGTGATATTCATTTTCTACATTATTTTGAAATTTCTGGAAATTTGTTTCTAGATTTCGTTGTCGTGTTCTTCGTGAATCACGCGGAAAAAATGTGAAAATGGAGAAAAATTCGTGTTTTTGGAGCATTTTAATGAAATTCACGTGGTTTGGGCATAATTTTCTTCAAAAATTTATTAATCCAGTGTTTATATGGCATGAAATAGTGACTGGGTTCGATTTTGGCCGGATTTTACGTGTTTTCGTCGGAAAAAGTTTCGATTTCCTAGTTGTTTGTGTAAAGGTAAAATTTCTGTTCATTTTTTTGTAAAACGGACAGTACCAACGGACTCAAAGCGCAAAAACGAGTTGAACTGCCAAAGTTTGGTCTCCGGAAAATGGCCGGAAGCCGGCTCGTGTAGTACACTCGCAGTTGGCGGTTACCCACTCGCGCCGGAGCGTGTGGTTCAGGCACTAACGACGGACCGATGTACCGGTTGGCCACCCTTCCTATGTGACACGATCTACATGAGCTCACTTATGTGACTACTCCTGGTTGTGACATGTGTCACACATTCGACTGTTCAGATTTGTTTTTGCTATATGTTATGCTAAAAGATGTCATTTTGCTCCAAATTTTTTCCACCCCCCATTTTCATATTTTTTAGATTTAATGGTAAATTTTCTAGAATTTTTTTAGGCTCGGAAAATATTGCTTTTCATTTATTTTATGTTAAAAAATGCTTAAAAATTATCAAAAATTAGTTTCTGAATTTTTAAAATATTTTCTATTGGTTAGAAAATAATTTAGAACCTACTGAAAAATAATTAAAAATTTTTCATATGTGGATTAATTTTGATAATTATTTTCTTTATATATTTATATTAGTTACATAAATGAAAATATATCTTTAATATCCATATTAATTATTATATGATGGATGAATTTTATTATACATGTGAGGTATAATGTTATGAAATATATTTTAATAATATATTTAGGGATTTTAATTATTTATGTGATGATTATCTTAATTATATATGTGTTATATATGTTAGAAATCATTTTTACGATATTTTTCATTTGTGGATTAATTTGAAATGTTTTATAATTCATCAAATGGATGTAAACTCTACATTTTTTAATGGTGAATTGAATGAGGAGATTTATATGTAGCAACCGGAAAGGTTTGTTATGTCAAAATGAGAAAATAAGGTATGCAAGCTAAGAAATTTGCTATATGGACTAAAACAAATACTAAAGCTTGATATCAAAAGTTTGATGATGTGATTTTGTCTAATTGTTTTGTTATCAACTAAGCGAACAAATTGTATATAGCAAATTTGATACTTCTGATAAAGGAGTTATAAGATACTTATGTGCGGATGGCATGTTGATTTTTGTACTGACCAAAGTCAGGCTGGTAAAACATAGAAATTTTTTGATTTGTCATCTGGTTTTTGAGATGAAGGATTTGAAAAGTCTGAAGTGATTCTTGGTATAAGAATTAGACAGAAGAACAATTTTATTTCAATTTCTCAATCTCATTATATTGAGAAGATTTTGAATAATAATAATAACTTCAAGGATTGTTCTCAAGTTAGCACTCAAATGAATTCCTTCTATTTTTTAAGATTATTTTGATACAGGTTATATATCTTATGAAGATGATAATTTTTTCACGAGTGGATGAGTATTTCTTATTGGGAGAGGTGTTATATCTTGGGTGTTTAAGAAACAAACTTGTATGAGTGATTCAACAATGGAATCTAAATTCATAAAAACTGAGCGTAATTTAGCTGATAATTTAATCTAAGGGTTAAGAAGAGATCTTGTGCTCAAGTCGGCTTTTGGGGATGTGGTTAAAGTCCATAAAAAAATCTCTCATATTGAGATACCCAATTCCCACCTAATATGACGTTAAATGTTGAATTCAATGAGGAAAGTTTAACATCTAGAGATTGGAACACACTGATTAAAACATCTCAAGGTGTGTGTTCAGACATGCAAGTAAAGAAGATTGAAGTTGAACTTCTTAATAGCCTCTTTGAAAAATTGCATAATATGCAGGTGCAAGAGTAAAAAGGCTACCTATATGAGCATGAAGTTTAGCCGCTTCAAAAAGCTTGGACTTGGCTTTGATATGCTTATGAAGGATAAGGACACAAGGCTAGTAAAAGATAATCTCAAGTAAGAACATGTTAGAATGTTTACTTATGTGTATATTATTTTCATGTATTCAAGATAGGTAACAAAGGTTCAATCCATAGTGACATCTTTAGTTATTCGAATATTTGGAATGTGTAATATACTAAGAAGAAATTCAATCGTCACGATATTTCATTTATGCATGAGTTTGTTTTTTGTTGTGATTTTGTTTAGTTAATCATGATTTACACTAAATGGGGGAGGATTGGTGGTATTTTAGCGTAATTGGATCAACTAGTTGACCAATGCGATCATAATATTTCATCGAACAAGTCAGAAGAGTGCGGAGTGCACCCTTGTTCGAGTTCTATTACGATACTAAGCTTACGAGGGTCCGGAAACGACTTTTTATGACGCTTCTATGTAGAACCGTTACGACTGCTCGAATGGACACGACTTTTCACAATGCTTTTCTTTGAACGGTTGCGACTGCTCGTTTCATGCTTATAAATACCTGACATTGGTAACGATTTCAAAATGTGTTTTTATTCTAAGTTCTTGAGTTCTACTCTGATTTTATCCGATTGAAAAATTTGAAAAAACCACCAAATTAATTTCAATCTGAAAGTGTTATCACGACTTCAGAGATTATTTAAATTATTTTCAGCGATCCTCAACAATCCTTTTTCACATAACCTAGGAATATCTGAATGCATAAAGGCTACAAGAGAAAAAGAAGTTTAACGATGGTCCTGCAGGTGCATCTAATCTTTCACAAAATCTTATACTTTGTGGTCTGCGTCTATTATTCTGTAGCCCACATGACACTGTAATTCAACTCTTTCTACATCAAATTATATTGGAGAGGTGGACATTTGTAAATAAAGGGGCGATGTATCTTGATGGTTTAGTGATAACTTTTTTCATATTTAAAAATTTAGCTTCAACTTTGTGGGTCCTGCTTCATTTTCTCTCTCAGGAGTAGAGGCCATCCTAGATTTTTTTCCACTTGCTTGAGACATTTATTTCTTCTGACCCCCAAGGGGTTTTGCTTGGCTCGGCTCGGCTCCGCCCGTGTAAAAGTTGTCTTAAGATTAATATATTAATTTATAGGATTGAAAATTGTCTGACGATTCAGTTATAATGTCTTGGAGAGAGTGTTTTTTCAAATTAATGTGGGTATTATACTTATTGGAGCTCATTTTGGAAATCGGACATGTCAATTTGTTGTCCAGGATATTGTGCATGGACCGTTTATGTTTCTCGTTTCACAAGTGATAAGAAGTCTGGGCATATTTACTCCATCAACTTACACTTGCTAGTTTGATTCTTCCCCACTGAAGTCCATTAGTTTGTCATTTGGTACGAATTAATTCCGAAAGCAACTTCTTTTTGAAATCTTCATATTCTAAATGTGTATCTGATGTTTGGTCCCCTCGAAATCAATTTTGGTGACACTGAGGTATCTTTATGTGCTACTCAGTTTATCCTTGGTTTAGAAAGAAAAAGGAGGTAGAGATATTCTTTTCATTAGCAATATACGCAGTCCAATTAGAACCAAGCTTAATGAATTTTGGGGAAGAGTTAATAAAGTGCCTTTTTTGTTGTTTTCTCTTCTTTAAACCGTACAACCCCAAGATTTATACTTCGTTACAAATAGATATGCATGGTATGGGGCATGTGGGGTGAAACTGAAGTAACTGAGAACTGGGTGTGCTATTATTATCATTTTAGGAGGTGAAACAAGTAAAAGAAAACGAATCGGATAGACATGGTATGGGACTGATTTGTAAGTAATAGAGTCTAATTTTGTTCACATGTTGTGTTGGTTATGCCAATTAATGTTTTAGTTGGCAGACATTATTGTGTTGAGCTAACAACTATACCTCTCCCTTTGCTTTCCATCTCTGCCAAGACTTTTCTTTTTTTTATTTCTTCATGCATGATTGGGATAGAACACCTACCTACCTCTTATCTGCTTTATCTTCATCATTATCATCCTCACACCGCTTATCCTTTGCTGAAAAGTAGGAGATTATTTTCTTAAGGGTAAATCATTTGACATAACTCATGCATGTGTATGCCCTTTATTACCATCTCATCTAATGAGTGATTTTTCATTGGATTTCATTTTGGGTTCCTTTTTGACTTTATGACAGTGAAAAAATTTGATTCATAGTGGGGGAAATGAAAAGACAAAACGCCAACCATATTACTTGCCACAAATGAAAATGAGCATTATTTGTACTATAGACAAACAGTACTAGGATATTTAGTTCTAACTAATACTTTCATTACATTATCTGTGAGAAAACATGGTTCATATGATCACATCAGCTTAAGTTTTCCCACTATTAAATTTCATTTTTATCTTCTGCAATCCAAAATGTCATTCTTTACTTGCAGAAAATCATGACCGTTGCTGCTGCCATGGCAACGGCATTCCTTTCTGTCTTGCAGTCCCAGGCTGCAATAGAAACAGGTAACTTTCTTGCCCCTGCTATCCAACTGTTCAGATTGGTGTTGAAAAGGAGGGCATATTCTAAGCTCAAGATTCAATTCTTCATCGCAAGTAATTCCCTTTCCGAACCTCAAGCGAACATCCTCTTCTTTTGAAAGTGCATTAATAGAACTCATTATGCTGTCTAATACCGTTTCTTTGATCAATCTATTAGTCGAAGGATCGATCCCTCTGCTCAACAGCTTTCTTCTTATGTGAGTATTCCAGTAATTCTTTATCTCGTTATCTGTTCTACCCGGTAATCGGCTCGCTATGAGAGACCATCTGATATCAAAACAAAAAAATTGTTAGCATTATGAGTTAAAGTAGAACAAAAAATTCAAAAGCTTGAGTATGTGTTATGTCTTACTTGTTACCAAGGAGGCTGTGCAGTTCAATAATGAGGTCATCTTCTTCGGCAGTAAAATTACCGCGCTTGAGATCGGGGCGAAGGTAGTTAATCCAGCGAAGGCGGCAACTTTTGCCGCAGCGAAGAAGACCAGCGGCTTTGGGGAGAGTTCGCCAGCAGCCCTCGCCATTTGCTTGAATGAAAGCAATGAGACGTTCGTCTTCTTCTCTGGTCCATGCCCCTTTGTTCGTGTGAGCTTTTTCGCAGCAAGGTGATCTCCCCATCTTTTACTCTCTCTCTATGCTTCTTGCCGAAAGAAATACATTACGAGATAAAAACTATGCCAGCGGTAGTTTTTAGAGCGCTAGAATATGAGTGTTTGTATTTTGGAGGGCTGAGTATGGATGACAACTCTAGCACTGATTATTTGTAGCTGGTGTTTGGTGGAAGAAAAAGGATTCAATTGGGTCCACTTGCTGCTGACTTTATTGAAAAGGATGCTTAAAATATCAATTACAAATTTATCAACTTGATTATTTGGGTCTTTTTGTCTCTAAAATTTAGTAAAGCTAGTACTTTTATGTATGTAAAAATTAAAATCAACCAGGAAATTTTAATGTTCAAGTCCTGCTTTTGTGTGATATGTGTATTTTCTTTCTTAAGACCGTTATATGTGCTTGTTGTGTTTTTGCTTGATTGATATGATATAATTTGAGGGTGTTATAGCTAAATGCCATCTTTTTATTAGAACCCCCGAGGAAATTATAGTAGGGACCGGATTTAAAGTATTTTTTTTCAGCATGAATGATACCTGTTCTATATAACTATTTTATGTTTTTATTTTCTATTATTTTAATTGATAATGGAACATGTGTCGTTCATACGAGAGAAAAATCTTTTGAACCCGATCCCTATTATAATTATCCCTTTAAAAGTGGTACGGGTGTAAAATTATTAGCAATAGAACAAAGTCTAAGGCCCAGTTTGGCGAGTAAGAAAAATGAGAAGGAGGTTAATTAGTTAGTGTTTGGTTAGAATGAAAAAATATATATAAATTCGTTGCTCTTTTTACAAGAGTTTCTAATCTTTTTCCAACCTCAGCGAAAAAACCAACTTTTACAAAAGTTCCTTTTAGGTTTCTGTCAGTTTTATCCACCTTACCCTTTTAAATAATGTCTAATTAATTACTAATTTAACTAAAATATGTCTTTTACCGTAATTGTGAATTAAATTTTTTTTTATCAAAATAATATTATATGGTAGCATGAAATAATAACAGCAAACCGTAACGGTAATTGTAAAAATTTTGCCAAACGAGGCATAAGTATGAATAGTTACAGTAAGTGGATGAATATGTTGTATGTTGATGGATCAATTGAGGGTAGTTAACGTTGGAGTTCAGTAGTTAATATATTATAAAATAGTTATGCAATATGTTATAAGGTCAAACAATTTGTGTAACAAGTTGCTGTCCAAAATGACTTGTGAAATCGTAAAGTCTACCTGCATATTTGCTTACACAAAATTCTCACCTAATTTTTGGAAGTTAAGGGCAATATTGGTGACAAAAATAAATTGAAACAAATTAATAACCAATATCATCGATAGTTCGCTGGAAAATTGCAAGAGTTTTGGGTGAAATTCCGAGTTAAAGGCCTAAGTAGTAGTACTGGTGATCAACACCATATTAATTTTGCCTTGCGGAAATAATGAGATTTAAGACCCATTATAAATACGTTTAGGGGATCCACCAAAAACATCTATGTACATTAATGTGTTAGTAAACATTGCCCTCCATAAATTGTCGGATAAATTTGTAAAGTTGTTAATGTTTGAAAAATATAGTCATCATCCGTCAAGGTTTGAGATTAATTTCCACAAACACCAATAGCACATTGGAGATCCCTTATTTTGCTTCCTCATATATGATAATTCGTGGTAATTCTTTTGTAACAAAGGCGGAGTATTTCTCAAAACTCTTCTTTTTTTAACTTCTCATATAAAGGTGACTGAGTTATTAGCCTAGTGGTTAAGACGGAAGCTGTGGACTCTAGAGGTCTCAGGTTCGAGTCACATCCGGGATGGGTTGGGGATTTTCCTTTCCATGTAATGTAAGCTCAAATGAGACAAATTTTTTTTAAAAAAAAAACTTCTCCATATAAAGAATTTTTAAGTTAAAAAAAATGAAAAATCTTCACTGCTTAATTTTTAAGTTAAAATTTTCTTATAAATATATTTTCAGTCATAAGTTATAAGTTTTGAGAAGCACCCCCCTCAATATCTCATGAGCAATTTAAATATAAAGAATGAAAGCTTTACTTAGATATAGCACTATTCATGGGTCCGGGTATCCGCTCGACCCGGCCTGGCCATAATCCGTTTTTATGGTTCGGGCATAAAAACTAATTTTTTAAAAAGCACAGCCTGAACCCGCTGAAACCCGATTATTTATGAATCGGGCTTGGTTTATGTATAGATACCCAAGCTCGACTCGAGTCCAACCAGATTAATATCACATACATACATACATACATATATACATACATACATAATGTAGCTATATAAATTTATATATATATATATATATATATATATATATATATATATATATATATATATATATATATATATATATATATATATATATATAGTCAACTAAAATTTCAAAAGAAAAAATAGTATGAGTCGTGAATTGGGTTTGGAAATCATCTTATCATCCTCGCTCGAAGTTTTAAAATGTGAGTCAAACCGAACTTGAATTGATGTTTTTTATGCAACCCCAATCAAACCCCGTCCGAATCCAACACAGTCTACGTGATGAACAATTCTACTCAGATATAGAATATGCCAGTGACAATTCCAGGAAATATAAATAGTACCATGAAGGGAAACAAAAGCTAACCTTACAGAATAATACATTAATTTATGACATTTAAAATGGTCATATTGTTAGACATTTGTACCTCCGTGTTAACCCAGCTACTGTACCTATTGTTAGGGAAAGACTAGCAAAATGAAGAAAATAATAAACGATATCGATAATGTATGTAATAAATTTGAACTTTCACTATACTGATATCACAAGAC
>CATIWQ010278218.1:0-26509 GCA_949673415.1 Euphorbia schlechtendalii | reverse complement strand
CTGTTGAGAGACTCATCTCCAAAAATCCTTTGTTCCGCAGGTCTGGAGATTAGAGAGATGGAGCTTTTGGGATCCTCTAGAACCTTTGGTACAGAAGGAAGCTGCTGTTGCTTCTGCTGAGTCTCAGCCTCCTTCACAATCTGAACTTCATCATCTGACTCATCCTCCAACACAATTTCCTCCCTTATTTCTTCTAGCCTTATATTGTGTTTCTCAAAGACAGAGCGGGCCATAACAACGAACTCATCAGTAGGATCTGATACTAATGATTGAGTACTCCACTCAGCCACTACAGTCCTCTGAACATCATCCTTCTAAAGAGCTGATAGGAACGGATCTTCCTCTGGCACAATCTCTTTCAGCAGAGATGGCTTATCAGACTCTTCCTCATTTACTCCTTCAACTTCATCCTCTTTCTGTTCAGGCTTATCCTCCTTATCCTCCTCACCCTTCTTGGCCTCATTCTCCTTTGCCTCAAACTCCTTTGATATCTTTTGAGCAATTGATATTGCGACTTCAAGAGGATCTATATCAACTGTTGGATATCCTCCTGGAGTGGACAGAAATTGTTATGGTGTCTCAAGAGATGCAGTGAAGAGATGAGATGGATCAAATACCAACTTTTGTTGATCTAGGGGAGGAGATTGTGGCTTTTTCTCCAGTATGAAGTTGGTAGGATTAGCCACCTTTGGAGGGACTGGACTTGGGACCACTGGAAGAGCCCCTAAGGGCAAGTCAAAGTTAACTAAGGTCCCTTCTAGAATCTGACCATCTACTTCTTCTGAGTCATCCTCCTCTATTTCAGACGTGCTCTTCTCCTTCATTTTTCTTGTGAACTCTTCTGGAGCAAGCGTTTTCTTTCCTTCTGTTAAAGCCCTCTTCTCTGCTTCTTCAACAGCAATCCTTATATCTCCAAGTATCCCTTTGCGAGGAACATGAGTGTAGACCTCCACCAAGCTTTGGTTTACTGCCCTTATCATGTCATCCTTTTCAGGATCATCTTCAGCAATGACCGTTTCACCATAAGTTTTGGCTTTCTTCTTCCTCTGCCTCTTTTCCTTCTTTTCTCTTTTCTCCTCTTCACTCACCTTGATCTCCTCAATCTTTTCCACCTTCTCTCCCTCAGCTTTTTCTTCTTCCTCATCTTCAATGGGGATTACCATGTCATGATCAAATTCTGCCCTCTTTCTTTTGGTAAGAATGCTGATGGGTTGACTATCTTCTTCATCTTCTGAGCTTATTCATGGAATATTTAATTCCTTGAGCCTTTCCTTCAGTAGCTTCGGCAGGAGTTATCAACACTCCCCCAGCAACAAGTGCCCTGCTTCTACTGGCTCTGCTTCTTTTTTCCTTGGGAATGTCTTCCTGTTTCAGTACAGGTTCCCTCTTTCTCTTGGGGGAGACTTCCTCAACCCCTTTTGCTGCTTCACTCTTCTTTGCGGCCCTAAGTTCTTTCTCTCTTCTCTTCCTCATTATGTCCTTGGTTAGGGCCTCTTCCCTGTTCCACTTCATCCCATAATCCACTTTCTTTTCAAATGTTTCCCTTACGATCTCACTTCCCATCAACCCTTCTTCATCTGAGCATTCAATGTCAAAAGATGCCACGATTCTGCTGATTAATCCTTCGAGTGTAAGCTTGTGGTGTAGCATGTGCTGCATTATTACTATGGGCCAGTTGACCTTTCTTTTCTCCACCAGATGCACCAAGATACAGTGTTCATATCCAGAGACTGCATTTGTTGAATTCATCTTCTGAAGAAGAAGATGAGCCATAAAAGATGAGCCATAATAAACTGCCAATATCTTGGCTCCTGAGGCACGTGGGTACTTATTTTCTCCCCAAACCATCCTTCTGGTGTGAATGCCTTTCTGTCAAACTGAGTTGTGTCTTCACATCCTCTTCTTAAGGAAACTCCTTCATCCTTCAAGTTCAGCAACTTTGCTAAATATGCAGGAGTAATGACTATCTCCTTTCCTTTCACTTTGGTTTTCAACTCCTCATCGCTTATAGTACACCTCTGAAGGTTACTGTAGAACTCTGATACTATCTATGGGAAGGTTTTGCTCTTTCAGTCTCAATCACGTACTGAATTGATGAAATTCGATGGTTGGTTTAAATGTTTGTGCCTCAAGAAACGCATCGTCCCCCAGAAATCGTTGAGGTATTATGTTAGAGGGATTTGACCTGTATAGAACAGGTTTAAAGGTCTTTGGAGGGATTTTGATTATGACTTGCTCTTTAGCATCAGCTTTTGAAGATCGAGTTTTCTTAGGTACCATTTTTGTGAGAGAAGTTAAGTTGGAGAAATTAGTGTTTTTTAAAGAAGAAAGGAATTTTCAGTGAGAAAGACAAGAGCTCTGTGAAATTTGGGTAAAGTGTTTGGATGATGAACAGTCTTTTCTTTTATATAGAGATGATTTCAGAGGGATGGAAGAGTAATTTACCACGGTGACGGTTTCAACATTTACCATTTGATATGTAGATAACCGTCAAAGGAGTGATTAACGGATGAACGTGAACAGTTTTATCCTAAAAATCTGACTTGGGATTCTGGTTTTTGAATTTTGAAATATGGAGTAGTTGGCGGGTTAGATCTTCTGAGGCATGACGTTGTCCTTTAACTTCAGAAGATGACAGTCGCCTCTAAAACATGTTATACTTTTGAATGGTTTGGATTAAGTCACGTGGCTTCCATGGTGAAGGCATCTCTTCATTTATCCAATGAGATACCTAATTAAAGGTTTCCTCTTCTCTTTCACTTTTCTTACTTCTAAAATTTCTTACTTTGGTCTTGCTGATTCTCGTTTTCTTTCTTAACTTCTGACGATCCTTGTTTCGAAATCTTCTCTTTCTTTCAACAAGTAAGTTGTTATTCTTTTCCGTATCTTTTCCATTTTGCTTTGTTATTTCTATTGATTTCGATGTTTTGTTGTTTATAGTTTTTTACGCCATTTTTAATTGCAATATGAGGAATTGCATGTTTATCTTTGATTTCTTTTTTGAATTTGTTTTGCATTGACTATCTTTTTTCAATTGCCTTTAATTTTGAAGCCCTGATTTTGGTATCTAGTTAGTACTATTCATGTTCTCGTATTTTTGTTCTAAAGAATTTTCTAGAAGTTATAGGTGCTTTTTCTTTTGATCAAATTGTGACCAACCTTTGGACTTTTGATCTTTTATAACTATGAATTTAATTAGATTATTGTTTGTACAATACTGTCTCAAACTAATTGTAGATTCTTTATGGTCTATTATAATTGACTAGGATTTTAATTGTAGAACCCAAGTTAAATAGTACCTAACAGTACTTAAGACGTTTTGGAAATAACAAACCGAATAGGCTAGTGAATTTAATTAAGTACTAAGTATACTCTTAATTAATGAAACCGCGAATTCTTGTTTTGGGATAAAACAACTCAGTTTTTTGTATGTAGTTAATTAAGTTATGGCTTAGAATAGGAAAAGCTGAGTCCATCTACGTTCAGTTGAGTCAATGCTGAGTACTATGTAGTTTAATGAAATAACCACTCAGTAAATACTGAGTCAATCTTTTAAATAATTAAAAGTGATTTACTGTGACACTTCGTGAATTAAATGACAGCTGTAATACTAACAATTTCTGTCAAGAAATTGAATATTCTTTTGTGGTTTTTAAAGGACAAATTATGCAACAAATAATAGAATATTCATTACAAGTCAAAATGGCTCCACTGTACTAAAACCTGTCGGAATCTTTCTACAAAAGTCCAAGAAGAGTGCGCCTCTGTCAACACCATTCCGTAGTGTCTCTGCGCTTTTAAGTCCATGTCAACAACATCAACCAATCAAGATTACATGTTGCTCTATATGCATCTCTCTCTCCAAGATAGTATTGCTTAAAGACAAAAGAGCTTTCGCCAATGGAAGCTCATCTCGCCTTAAGGTTCGAATTCCTATCTCTGAGTGTCCCAGAAACTCTCTCCAACGGGAAGATTTGAAGATGTGAAGAGAAGAAATATTAAAGAAATACAAAGATGAGAAGTCTGCAACAGCTACTTCACAAAACTTCAAAGTATAAATAGAAGACTGTAACAGATGTTGAAGGCAGGTAAATCACCTTGAATTTTCTAAGAGCTAAGTTACTACAAATCATTCTAGCTTCCCAGAAATTCAAATTCAAGAAATTAGCAAACAAACATTTTCATATCTGTTTGTAATAATCAATTCTGAGATATAACATTGTAAGGATTCTACATACTATAAGTTGAATTCAGTTCGCCATTGTTTATCAAATCTTGGGTGTCAGTTTTGGAAAGGTATCCAAACTGAGTTTGAGTGGTAGTTAGAAAGGAGGAACTTTCTGTAATAGAGTTTACTCACTGTAAACAATCTTGAGTGTCAGTTTGGGAAGGGTACCAAAACTTAGTTTGAGTGGTAGTTATAAAGGCGGAACTTTCTGTAATAGAGTCTACCCACTGTAAAGGCTTCTCCGCCTATTGAAGGAACTAATCACTAGTGGATTAAAGCTGGGAGATGCTATCCGGGGCCTGGAGGTAGGCTAGGGGCCGAACCAGAATAAAATCTCAGGTGTAATCGTTCTAACTCTAAGTGATTCGCTTCATCAGCTTCTTGCTCATATCTCTCTCATATTGTTAACTAGCTTGTCATCCAACCGCATTGAATAATCCTTATTCAGTTAAAGGTTGAAGATAAACTGTGCCAGCTGAGCTGAACAGTTTATACATTTTTATATCGCACTCAGCACTCATACTCAGCACGTATATAAAAACCATACTGAGTTAACTTTAAAATAAAAAGCAACCCAGTTTTCACATTCATCCCCCTCTACTATTGTTATTAGCCGGTTTACGAACCAACAAGTGATATCAGAGCAGTTACTCAACTTTAAGACTAATCATCTTAAGTCAGATCCTTAAATGGCATACAATAACTTCAGCTCAAGTTCTGAACATAGTTCTTTTGAGGGAAGGAATGTCTGTTACCAGACCTCCTCTATTCGACGGTAATCACTATATGTTCTGGAAGAATCGTATGAAGAACTTTATCCAGTCAGAAAGTATGCAAGCCTGGCTCGTAATTGAGCTTGGCCCCAGAGTTCCTACTGAGGTCAGGAACGGTGTGCGTGTACCTTTAGATCCTGAGGACTACAATGACGCTGATTTGAGGCTTCTCAAAGAGAATACCGCAGCTATTAATTTCTTTTATTGTGCATTTGATCTTACAGAATTCAACAAGGTCTTAGGATGTGAAACAGCACAGGAAATCTGGAAGAAGCTAGATATTACCTAAGAGGGGACAGACAAGGTCAAGGAGTCAAAGATAAACCTCATGTTGAGAGAGTATGAGATGTTCTCGATGGTTACCAATGAAGTTATTTAGAGTATGAATACTCGGTTCATTAGTATTGTAAATAAACTAAAATGACTTGGAAAGGAGTTCAATGAGGAAGAGCTGGTCAAGAAAATTCTCTGCATTCTCATAGTAGAGTGGGATTCCAAGAAGAGCGCAATCGAGGAAGCTCATGACCTTAAGACCTACAGCTATGATGAGCTGATAAGCACCTTCTTGACTCATGAGATGTCATTGAGAAAGTACTCAGATAAGTCCAAGAGAAATCAGGGTAAGGAAAGTAAAGCCATTGTTCTCAAAGCAGAATCATCTAATGAGTCCACCAGCTACGACTTTGATGAAGATATAGCTCTTCTTACAAGGCGCTTCAAACGCTTTATAAAGAAGGATGGGAAGTTCAACAACAAGAAGAAGTTTCCCAATAAAATCAAGTCAACTCAGCAGTGACTTGGAGCTGAGGAAGGAATAAGGAAAGATCTCAATAAGGACATTAAGTGCTATGGGTGTGGAGAGAAAGGCCATATCCAATCAAGCTGTCTAAAGGCAAAGAAGGACAGATTCAAGAAGAGACTCTCCAAGAAGAATGAAGCTTTTGCTGCCACTTGGAGTGATTCAGAAGAATCTTCATCGTTTGATGAAGAAACCACTGATTCAGCCAATCTCTGCTTGATGGCTATTGAAAGTCAAGGTGAAAGTTCAGCATCTACCTACAGTAGAAAGTCTTTCGCTAACAACTCTGAAGCTGAGCATGATAAGGGAAAAACTCATCAAATTAAGGTACACTCTGAAATTCCTTTATCAATTGAAGAATTTGCACAGGCTCTTTTTGATGTGATGAAATTGACTAATGAATCAATGAAAAACATCAAAGAGATAGTGAGGAGAAGTGATGATCTGGAAGATGCTAATGCGTCCTTATCGTTCTTCAAGAAAAAGTTAAATATCAAGAGTGTGCTATCAGCAAGCTGACTAAGAAATTAGATGAGTTGACTACTGAGATATTAGCATTGAAGAAGAAAGAGGTCTCTCCTCCAGGCAACAATCAAATTCTGAATAACCAAACTCGCAATTCAAAGAGGAGCAATTCCTCTAAACAGAAGAAAGCAAGCCAGGCCAAGATAAACATAGCATACAGTTTTTGTGGGAAAGCTGGACATGTCACAGTAATGTGTAGACATAAAAATGGTTATTATGATGAATATGATTGGATAAACATAAGCACCGCTAACAAAGGAGGACCCAACTCAAAAGCATGGGTACCTAAGAAAATTAACAGTTTTGCAGGTAAGCCTTAGATCCGTTGATGATTCTCAAATGTGGTATTTGGATAGCGGATGCTCAAGGTATATGATAGGAGATGAAAGCCAGTTCATCCCATTGGAACGCAAGAGAAATGGAAGTGTCAGTTTTGGAGATAACCAGAAAGGCAAGATTGTACGTTACGACACTGTTGGCTTGTCTCCCTCAATCGAAGAGGTGTCTCTAGTCAAAGGACTGGATTTCAACCTACTCAGTGTAGCCCAGCTCTACGACAAAGGTAGAAAGGTTATTTTCGACTCAGCAGGATGCTTAGTAATTGACAGTAAGACTGACTCAACCATACTCTTTGCTCCTAGAACCAATAATGTTTATATGGTTGATTTATCCCCTGGCTCCTCTAACGTGAGTCTCGTATCTAAGGAGGATAATGCTTGGCTATGGCACAGAAGGTTGAGTCATATCAATAAGAACATTCTGTCCAAACTAGCCAAAAAGCAATTAGTTATGGGGTTAACCAATATCAGTTTTGAAAAGGACAAACTCTGCTCTGCTTGTAAGCTTGGTAAGCAAGTTAAGAAATCTTTTAGATCTATAAATCATGTAGTAACTAAGCGACCGTTGGAGTTGCTACACCTAGAACTCTTCGGCCCAATTCAACCTATGAGTTTGGGTGGTAAGAGATTCACTCTAGTAGTTGTAGATGACTTCACGAGATTAAAATGGGTAGTTTTGCTGAGTAGCAAAGATGAGACTTATGAATCTTTTGTCAAGCTCAGTAATCTGATAATGAACGAACTAGGAGCTAAAATCCATAGAATCTGAAGTGATCATGGTTGTGAATTCGAGAATTTTCATTTCAAAGAATTCTATTCAACGCATAGCATTAAGCACAACTTCTCTTCTCCATATACTCCTCAACAAAATGGGGTTGTAGAAAGGAAGAACATGACTATAGTTGAAATGGCTCGATCCATGATGAGTGATAACAATCTACTAAAATACTTCTGGGGAGAAGCTGTTAACACAACATGTTATATCTTGAATTGGGTTTTAATTCGCCCAACTCTTGAGAAAACTCCCTACGAGCTTTGGTGTGGGCACAAGCCTAAGATTGGTTACCTCAGATCCTTTGACTGTAGATGTTTTATTCTTAACACCAAAGAACAATTAGGAAAGTTTGATCCTAAGTCTAATGATCGTATCTTTTTAGGATACTCAACTAACAGTAGGGCATATAGAGTATATGTCAAGCGAACCAATCTTTTAGAGGAGTATATGCATGTAGATTTTGATAAAACTAACATTGCAAAAAAACATCCAAACGAAGAAGACGAGGGAGCCACTCAGTTCTCAAATCCACTCAGTACACCACAAGCTAAGCTACCTAACTTAGCTCATGATCCCCTAGTTGAGGAAACCAAAGATGACAATGAAGATCTCTCAATAAACTTTAATGATGGCGAAGATTAACCACCACCCCAGCATCCAATTATCAATCCTCTGGTAGCTGATCCAAGTCTCCCTAGAGAGATCAGAACTCATCACAACCATCTACTTAACAGCATAGTCGATGATGTTCACAATCCAGTAATGACAAGAGGACAGCTAAGCCGTATGATGAGTCATCCAGTATTCATATCATTGATCGAACTCAAGAAGTTTAAAGATGCAGAAGGAGATGACTATTGGATAATTGCAATGCAAGTGGAACTGGATTAGTTTAAACGTAATGATGTCTAGGATCTAGTTCCTAAACCTAAAGGAAAATCAATAATTGGAACCAAATGGGTCTTCAAGAACAAGCTTGATGAAGATGGAAATATTATCATAAATAAAGCCAGACTTATCGCTCAAAACTACAATTAACAGGAAGGCATTGACTAAGATGAAACCTATGCTCTAGTAGCCAGACTTAAAACCATTCGAATCCTTTGTGCTTTTGCATCCCATATGTATTTCAAACTATTTCAAATGGATGTTAAAAGCACTTTCTTAAATGGATTCATTCAAGAAAAAGTATATGTTCACCAGGATTTGAAGATCCAAAGAATCCTGAGCATGTCTTAAAATTGAAGAAAGCTCTGTATGGATTAAAGCAGGCTCCTAGAGCTTGGTATGAGAGGTTGACCAACTTCTTGATTAGCAAAGGCTATCAAAGAAGAAAATCAGATACAACTCTGTTTATCAAGTGAAGAAAAGAAGATGTGTTGCTAGTCCAAATATATATTGATGATATTATATTTGGAGCAACTGATGAAAAGCTGTGCAAGGAGTTCAGCGAAGAAATGAAGAGCGAGTTCGAAATGTCTATGATGGGAGAGCTCAATTTCTTTTGGTCTTCAAATCAAGAAGATTGAAGATGGAATTTTCATTAGTCAGGCTAAATATGGAAGAGAAGTCCTGAAGAAATTTGACATGGTACACTCAAAGCGGATGTCAACCCCCATGGCCACTGATACTATACTGAGTAAAGATGAAGCTGGAAAACCTATGGATAGTAAGTTCTATAGAGGAATCATTGGCCCTCTTCTTTATCTCACTACTAGTAGGCTAGACATACAGTATGCTGTGTGCTACTGTGCTCGTTATCAAGCTGATCCCAGAGAGTCCCATTTATCCACTATAAAGAGAATTCTCCGGTACTTGCAAAGATCAATTGAAGCAGGTCTGTGGTATCCCAATAGCTCGAATTTCACTCCTAGAGGATTTACAGATGCTGATTATGGTAGAGACAAGCTCGATAGGAAAAGCACAACAGGAGGATGTCATTTCCTTGGACAATGTCTTATCTCATGGTACAGTATGAAGTAAACTTCAGTCGATCTGAGTACAGCAGAAGCTGAGTACATGGCTGCAGGAAGTTGCGTAGTATAATTGCTATGAATCAAGCAATAACTGGAAGATTATGGTATAAAGTCAAATTATCTAGAAGTTATGTGTGATAACAAGAGTGTAATTGACCTATCCAAAAATCCATTTCAGCATGGCAGAATGAAGCATGTCAATATCAGATATCACTTCATTAGAGATCATGTGCTAAGAGGAGATGTCAAGCTAGAGTATGTTCCTTCGAAGAATAGTGCATTGACTTTTTCACCAAGCCATTACCAAAGGAGCAGTTCATTACACTAAGGTAGTTAATTGGTATGGAAAATCCATGATGAAGGAGAAGAAGGAAGAAAATGAAATTCTCAAAATTTTGGCAAAGTGTTGGAGATCAAGCCTTAAGAAGACACGTGGATAAACGCTGTCAGCATTTTAAAGTCACAGCGTGAGAAATAGTTTCGCTATCTTTAATTCAAGCAATACATTTCAAAATGACGTGTGTTTGAATTGGAACCATCCTTATCAAAACTCACCATTTTACTGAGGCAGTTAATCTTTAGCTAATCTCAGCGTCCATTTTCATCTCGAGATGTGATTACGCTACGTGCCCCTGAGAGTTAATTTTACCTATAAAAGCTGAACAGATGAAGAGAGAAGGTTAACTTGCTTTCTGTGAATTTGAAATCTAAAGCATTCGAACCCTAATTTTTATTCTCTCAAATTCTCTTGTTCTCTCTCTTCCAAACTAAAATGGCAAAAATCGAAAGCTCTTATAGACTCAAGAACACCACTGTGATGAAGATTATGGTGGACAATCAAGGAAAGACAGAAAAAATTACTTTGAAGGTGGGAATTCGTATCGCTAAAATTGCTTGGGAAGATAACCTATACTTTGGACCAATCTATGAGGTTAATTATGAAGGTTTGCTGCTGAACAAGATGATGCACAGAGTCATCAAGCAACAGCGACTCAGTGCTTTTCTAAAGATGGAGGGTCCAGCAGTAACAGGACTCATGAGAGCCTTCTACACTCATTTATACACCATTGAAGGCTTCAATGATATCTTGTTGATGGAGTGTGCAGGCAAGATAACTCTGATTTATACCGGGCTCATTAGGAGCATTATCAATATGCCCAATTCAGGCACTCAGCTCTGGTGGTATGGAGATGAAGATGTTGTTCTTGTTCCTGAAGATTGGGAACTCCCCTCAAACTATGTGTATGGGGAGATTGCTGCCAGAGGGATATCTTGGGAAGCCAGGATATGTCATGAGCTGGTTGTGAAGCTGTTGCTGCCAAAGACTGGCTCGTTGACTAGCTGCATCTATTTCGAAAGGTGTGTGGTTTATTATATGGTAGAGGGTAAGAAACTTAATTAGCCAGTGCTGGTACTCCATCACCTGACCAAAGTGACTACCGTCTATCACTATGGTTACCTCATATATGAGATAATGAGGGCAGTGAAAGTCGATTTGGGTGAGTTTTTGGGGGAGTTTGGTAGATCAATTCTGCCAGTAAAGAGGAAGCTTGAGATGTCTCACTTCAGCAGGTTGACCAATAAACAGGTACATGCTAAGTATGCCAAGGCACAGCAAAAGCGAAAGCAGAAGTGCATAACGACAGTAGTACTTGTGGACATCAGTAAGGAGGTGGAAGATCTTTTTGTGGTAGAATTTGGAGATGAATCCAGCTCTGATACTGCTCCTATCTCCACCATCTTTGAGAAGATCTCTGCCACCTCCTCCATAGCTTAGAATGTTGCTTCCTCTAAGGCCAAGGGGAAAATTCTAGCCAAGTCAAATGAAGCTCTTGCTCATCACCAGCGAAGGAGAATGATTGCAAAAACCCACGCTCAAAGAGAAGCGAAGGTAAAAGTGGAAGCTGAGCAAGCTAAGGAGAAAGAGGATGAAGTGGAGGCCAGTGAATCCTTGCACCAAAGAAAGCATAAAATGGTAGTCTCAAACTCTACTGAGGTGCAGGACGAGGCTAAGAAATACAAGGTAGAGGACCAGGATGTGTCCAATGCAGCTGAGAACTTGGAAGAAGTATTTGCCAAGATGAAGGACACTCATCATAAGCGATCCTCCACCACAAGGCCACTGCCCAGAACTGGGCAAGTGGTGGGAAACAAGGAAGGTGCTGGGGATTCCATAAATCCCATCACTGAGGAATTTGATCCTCAGGAACCCAAAATCCCCACACCCAGTTTCTCTCCTACTGAGGAATCTGCTCCTCAACATGAGCAACCTCATGCTGATCCATCCCTAGATCAAACAGCTAACCCAGAGGTAAATAAAATTCCTACTTCTTCTTCTTCTTCTTCTTAGTATTCCACCTCCTCATCTAAGAAGTCACCTATCATCCACATCTCTTTACCCTCTAACAATCAGGATTCCTTTCCCTCTCTAGTACATAGCTCTCCAACCTCATCCCCTGTACATTCTCAACAATTTCATTTTCAAGCCATTGTTCCTTCCATTCCCTTCAAACCAATTCCCTCTTCTAAAAACACACCTTCTACTCCTTCAAACCCATCCTCTACCCCCTTAACCTATTTGGTTAGGGAAGTTCCCAATACTGAGAATTACGCTCAGCAGGGAAACGCAAGTGATCAAGCTGCTAAGGTAAATTTTACAGCCCATGAAGCACCCGAATCCAGCAGAAAGCTAGAAATGGCTGATACATCTTTCCTCACTTAGATCCGTGAGTTAGCTAGAAAGCAATTTCCAACGCTCAGGACTGATGCTGAGTTGGATGGAGAAGTAAGCAAAGTGCTACTGACTCAAGAATTGACGGACTTATCCTCTAAGCGCATGGTAAATTTGCCAGAATTTGAACAGCACACAAGTGTGCCTAGTGATTCCCTCTACTTTGAGGAGTTTGAGAGAATCCAAGGTAGCTTGTTGGTTATTCAAAATCACTTGGCAAAAGAGAGTGCCAAAAGCTTAGTTACTAAGATGGCTTTGATCTTGAACGGATTAATGGAGTCTGCAGCTTAGCTTGGAGCAGCTACTTCATCTATCCCCATGTCTAGTATATTAGCAAACGCTGTCATAGAAAAGATAAAGGATAGTGTGGATGCTGCCACTGAGCAGCTAAGTCTCTTGAGTACCAACATGGCTACTTAAGTAACACAGATTCATGAATTTAGAAAGGAACAAGCTAAAATAAAGAGGCTTAATGATCGCACGATTGAGGACCTCACCAAAGAGGTGATAACTACCAAGGACATCAGCCACAGCATTGTGAAGCTTGTGGAGTAAGAATTCAGGCTCCTACTTGTTCAGGATAAAAAGCAAGACTTAGTCTTGAAGCTTTTGGAAAACATCTCTTCAAAATTAGACAAGGCAACTGTTAGTAATCTGGATCCTCTCAGCAACAAATGGACAAGATTAAAAGGGAGATCTCAGATCACATCACAGAAAGGGTTGGTAATGCATAAAAATTCCTCGTTTTCGCGACGGGGAAACTCTTTCCTGACATGCCTACGCCCAGTATGCCTCCAAGCGAGCCTCTCTGCCCAAAGACTGGATTATCAGTTCACGCCAAGCTTGATGAGATAAAATCTAATGGATGACATGACGTAGAAGATTGATGCCCTATTGAGACTGGGAGAAATGGATGGCAAGGACATAGAATTCACTTCCAAAAATGTAACCGCCATCTGCTAAAAAAATCTGTGACATTGAATCAAGGATGAAGATTGCACTAATAGCAATGGACTTTTAGGGCTTACTCCAATGCTTTCAACAGTTCGCAAGCCAAGGTTTTGATCTGATTGCCCATTTCTCAAGGTGTCATCATCTACTGTTGAGTGAGCTGAACGACCAAGAATTTCTTTTGACCAAGGGCAAGAAGCAACTCAAGCAAGATATTTCCCCTGTAAATCACTATTTAGCAAGAAAGATTTCAAGCTGCTCTCGACACCTTTAATGCCTGCCTCGATCAAATTGTTCAAGGTCAGATAGCAATGGGGGAGAAAGTAGCTGAAGATGCTGTCTAAACATCGAATCAGCTCAAGGGATCTCTTCCACAACACAGGGATCTACAGGAAAGATTAAGAGCAAATTAGGACAAGCAGAAGCAGCACGGATCTTCTTCTTCCTTAGCTCATAAGCATTAGGTTGATCTAAGTAGTTAAATGAAAACTTGTAATAGGACTGAATGTAATCTTAGTTCAGGACATATATTCTGTACTGACTAAGTTCTTTATATTAATAAAATAAAAGTCTTTCACCTCAAGTTAAGATCTTCTTAACTTTAATAGCTAAGTATATTTTTTGCTGTAATGTTGTACATGATGCAGGAATTCATACAAGAGACCAAACTTTGAAGAAAAGCTGAAGTAAGATACAAGTCCTAAAGTAAAAGAAAAACCCTCTAAGTATGGGGGAGTTGAGCTGCTTAAGGAAGACTCACTCAGTATGGGGGAGTTTTTAAGCCGACTAAAGGAAGTCACTCAGCAAAGGGAATCTTACAACACTTTCCAAGTATTTCTGTTATTCTAAAACTGTCTTAATTAATTAAATTCTTCAACTACCTAGTTTGCTATCTGTCCAAAATGGGGGAGATTGTAGAACCCAAGTTAAACAGTACCTAACAGTACTTAAAACATTTTGGAAATAGCAAACCGAATAGGCTAGTGAATTTAATTAAGTATTAAGTATACTCTTAATTAATGAAGACGTGAGTTCTTGTTTAGGGATAAAATAACTCAATTTGCTGTATGTAGTTAATTAAGTTATGGCTTAAAATAGGAAAAGCTGAGTCCAGCTACGTTCAGTTGAGTCCATGCTGAGTACTATGCAGTTTAATTAAATAACCACTCAGCAAATACCAAGTCAAGCTCTTAAATAATTAAAAGCGATTTAATGTGACACTTTGTGAATTAAATGATAGCTGTAATACTAACGATTTCTGTGAAGAAGTAGAATATTCTTTTGTGGTTTTTAAAGATCAAATTATGCAACAATAATAGAATATTCATTACAAGTCAAAATGGCTCCACTCCACTAAGACCTGTCGGAATCTTTCTACAAAAGTCAAAGAAGTGTGCGCCTCTGTCAACCCCATTCCTTAGTGTCTCTGCGCGTGTCAATCCATGTCAGCAACATCAACCAATCAAGATTATATGTTGCTCTACACGCGTCTCTCTCTCCAAGATAATATTGCTTGAAGATAAAAGAGCTTTCGCCAATGGAAGCTCATCTCGCCTCAACGTTCGAATTTCTATCTCTAAGTGTCCCAGAAACTATCTCCAACGGGAAGATTTGAAATATGTGAAGAGAAGAAATATTAAAGAAATACAAAGACGAGAAGTCTGCAACGGTTACTTCATAGAACTTCAAAGTATAAATAAAAGACTGAAGTAGAAGTTGAAGGCAGGTGAATCACCTTGAATTTCCTAAGACCTAAGTCACTACAAATCATTCTAGCTTCCCAGAAATTCAAATTCAAGCAATTAGCAAACAACCATTATCATATCTATTTGTAATAGAGAGAATCAATTCTGAGATATAACATTGTAAGTATTCAACATACTATAAGTTGAATTCAATTCGCCATTATTTATCAAATCTTGAGTGTCAGTTTGGGAAGGGTACCCAAACTGAGTTTGAGTAGTAGTTAGAAAGGAGGAACTTTCTGTAATAGAGTCTACTCACTGCAAACAATCTTGAGTGTCAGTTCAGGAAGGGTACCCAAACTGAGTTTGAGTAGTAGTTAGAAAGGAGGAACTTTCTGTAATAGAGTCTACCCACTGTAAAGGCTTCTCCGCCTATTGAAAGAACTAATCACTAGTGGAATAAAGCTAGGAGACGGTATCCGAGGACTAGAGATAGGCTAGGGGCCGAACCAGGATAAAATCTCAGGTGTAATCGTTCTAACTCTAAGCGATTAGCTTCATCAGCTTCTTGCTCATATCTCTCTCATATTGTTAATTAGCTTGTCATTCAACTCACACTGAGTAATCCTTACTCAGTTAAAGGTTGAAGATAAACTGTGCCAACTGAGCTGAACAGTTTATACGTTTTTATATCGCACTCAGTACGCATATAAAAATCATACTAAGTTAACTTTAAAACGAAAAAGAAATAAAAAGTAACCCAATTTTCACATTCACCCCCTCTGCTGCTATTATTAGCCGGTTTATGGACCAACATTAATAGAGGAAGCGATGTCAAGCTCACCCTCTATAACTAATAGCCAATTGAGAAGGGAGTTTTATGAAATCAATGGGCTTTGTCACTGATTTTATGAGCAATCGTTAAATGTTGACCATAATGACTATATCTCTCTCCTGTTAGGATAATCTATCCAACTAAAGGGAATATATCTAATAAAAACTCAACTACTATAAGCTAGTGGAGAGCTCCAAGGAAGCTTTAGGTTCCCAAGCCAAATCTTCTACTGACTCGGGCTGGGCTAGATTATATGTTGAGATGGGGAGAGGACTAGTCGTCCATGAGAGAGTTATCCAAAATACTCCGCCTTAAATGGGGAGATTTAAGAGAGAAGTTAGGAAACCCATTAGGAAGCATCTGGCTACAAGATAATTTACTACGACCAAAGAGAGAGCTATTACCAAGGGTAAGGCGAAGGGGGACATCAATTAGATGCCTTGAATTGGTCAAATGGTGTCATTACAAAATCGGGTTAATCTAGATCATGAGATGAAAGTTTTTACTTGCTTGAACAATTAAGAGATTATTCTATCATCTAGGCATCAACGAGTCACTAATCCGCCTGAAGGGTACTTCAGCATTTAAATGGAGCAAATTTGGGCTGGATTTACTTATCCTCTATCAGAAGGGATATGAGATCTTCTTTGGGTATGGAGCATTTGTTTGAGTAAGGCTGACTTCTACAAGTTCACACACAAGGTGGATTTGATGAGGTACTTCAAACATTATTATAATTTCATCAAAGAGGAAGATGATCAACCTAGATTTCCAGCTGCCTGGAATCCTAAGCTTCCGAGTCCTTATGAGCAGCCTAGGGGTAGCATTGACCCTAGGTTAGAAACTTTTAAGTGCCTTAAGAAGGAATTTTATTTTTTAGACTATGGCCGAGGACTAAAGGAATATTGAGCCAAATCCTAGCCAACCGAATCGTATATATTATCAAAATCCTCTTTGATGCTAAAGTCAGCGACGAATTTAAGAGAGGAGATAGATAGTTTGAGTGTTTAGAATAACGTACCTTGAATGTTGTTCAAGGGTGCCTTTTTATAAACTATAGTGACTCCTATATCGGTTAGGAGAGATAATTGTATCCCAAATAAGACTCTAACCCGAATAGAATGATATCTCCTAAATAGGATATAGTTTAATCTTAAATAAGGAGTGTCTTGATTAGGACAAAGAAAAAATAGATAATATCTAATTGGATTCTATTCCTTAATAGACGTAGGCCATTTTAGGTGGTTTACTCGAACAGGTAACCTAACTGCTAGGCTATGACTCGTGTAGTTGGGGTGATTTTAATCGCCCGGATATTAGACATTTGACTAAAACACTCCTAGCAATATTTTACTAAGTTATCGATATTTAATCATGAAAAAAATTTGAATTAAAATGTTCATAAATACATACTTAAACGATTTAGTTTTATTTATTTTATTAAAGGGGTTATAAATAAAACAAGAGAAAATAAAGGGCAGGTGAAAAATATCCACACTCAGAGTCCAACCTAACACTCAAGACCTAACTTGCATGTATATATGTCGTCGGATGGTCTGGGTCAGGTTTCATGAGGTTTTTACTAAAAAGTAAAAAAAAAAACCATCCAATCAAGTTCACACTTTAAAACTGCAGACTCGGATTGGGCTTATTATGTTATTTCCAAGCCCAACCACTAACCTATAATAATTTTTAAATTATTTTTATAGATTAAATATAACTAAAAACAAATTTTTTTACGTATATAGTTACATTCTTCACTTGAATTTTGTAATATATTGTTTGAATTATTGTATTTGAGTTCAAAAGACCAATTGATAAAATATAAAATAAAAAATAATTATTCAAATATAATATAAATATGTTATATAAAATATAATATCCAAACAGGACGAGGCTAGACTTTGTAAGAAAAAAAGTATCAAAACACATCCCATAAAACATGTCTTGGCTGAGCTGGGAGGGTACATCGGTACATGAACTAGTCCAATTGCATGCCCTTTCCAATAGACCTAAACCTGATTGTTCACAATGTTCCTTTTATATATACCCAAAAAGAAATTTAAGGCCACTAATTCTTAGGCTTAATACATCAATTGCCCCCTCAAGTTTATAATAAAATACATGTGACACTCCAACCTTTTTCATGTTACACATAACCCACTAAAGTTGGTAATAACGTGTAATATGATCCCTCAAGCTGAGTTGGTGGATGACGTGGCATAAGTTGACCTTTCAAAGAGAATGAGTTAACTAATTTGATCAAAAACAAAAAGAAAGCATAAAAAATATAAAAAGGAAAACATTATTTATTTTTTTATTTATTAACAAAATAATAAAACACCATCTACAACTTTCCCTTTTCTTCAAATTGATTTCGCACCTACTTAAAACTCCATTATCATCGTCGACCAAGCACAACTCTGTCATGTATACTAAACAATAAACTTATGCATGCCAATTGATTCACTCTTCATTAAAGGACAAACTACCTAATTGAAATTAGGGGGTTTCATCGGAATCTAGTTGTTTTCTCTTTCGTCTGCTACGAATTCATTAGAATCATCACCTCCATATCTAGTGTTGACTGTAGATTTCGATGAAACAACGCAAATATTGGGTTCAAAATTGAAATCGATCATCTTTTCCCTTAGCTCATGATCTTATGTTTCTTCTTTTTAAAAAATTATTAATAATCAATCTATTCTTTCTCCTTTTATTTAGTTCTTTTAGTTCAGTAGGAATTTTGAATTAGGATTTTTTTCAAACACTGGACGAAGGTTTCTTTGGGGGAGATGGCACAGGAGAGTTGGAGGAGGAAGACATGGTATCAGCGACGATTGAGGCAATCATTGGGTGTAGGGAAGGTGGTCGTGGTTGAATTTCTAGTGGTGCAGTGGCTATGGAATTGAAATTTGTGTTTTTTGTCCAAAAACTTTTTAAAAAATCTCCATGAACAACAAATGAATTTAATTTATGAATTTTGTTATGAAAGTAGAAGTTTGTGTTATGTGTTTAAAGAAGGGGATTATGTTTATGGATTTTGTATTTGATGATTTGGGGTATGGAGATTATGCATATGGAAAAATGGGGAAGATAGTATAATTGTAAAGATAAAATTAAGTAGGGAATTTATATGAAATTGTTTGAGTGATCTTTTGAAAATTTTAAAGTCCATGACACGCGTCGAATTCCCATTGGTTTAACTTTTCAATATTTAACTCTTTTTTGACATGTCAGCGAGAGTGTATCACACTCTCTGACTTGAGAGTGGACAAGTCCGTAAGAGGAGGTTATGTTGCACGTTTTTGCCAACTTAGTGGTTTTATGTTCATATGGAAAAGTTTGAGATGATACGTGACTTTCTGTACGAATTTTAAGGTGCAATTTATTTATTTTTCCTTAATTCTTATTGTCCTAGCGACTACTTACCTTACTCCTCCCAAACGTGGATTTTGCATCACATAATAACAATATGTTGACCACTAATTTGTAATTTTAGTCTAAATTACAATTCTTTTCTAGTTTTAGATAATGAAATTTAAGTAAGTTTAACCCTATTGAGATATACATTATTGTCTAATTGGTTGTATATTATAGATGTGGACAAGCTAAATTCATATGTACACATTTGTCATGTATATAGGTAAGATATGGTCAGAATTTGTCCTAATTAGAAAATTATTTCAAAACGTAAAATCATGATTTTGCAGAACCCAGCTGCAAATGACGAATAACAGAAAATAAAATTGATTACAGAACTCATGTTTAGTGAAAAATGAAAAAGAAGACAAACATAATACTTGCAATTAAAGTTGATTTAATGTTACACCTAATCAAATAAAGAAAGTTGCAATAAAAATGTTCAGAGAAAAAGAAAGTTGCAATAAGTCTGAGTTCTAGACATAGAATACCTTTTGATTTATGTAATTTCAAATCATTTTGATACCTCAGTATTAAAATTGTAATCAAATATGCATTCGATGCTTAATATACTCACTTATCGTCGATATGATACTTGACACATTCAATACTGATTTATTAAATACATTTATCAATTTAATTTTAGTATACATATAAGTGTTCATTTGATTAAAACGTACATAAACAAACATGGAAAACTTACATTGTTGTTTGAAGCATGAATATGTTTTGTTGGCTATGCATTAAATTGTCTGCTCTCATTGATCCGTGGTTGTACTAAGATTGGATATTTAAACGTCATATACATAAAAATGATTAGGTCATGTGCACTGACTATGAAGTTTTTATAATATTTAAAATGGAACTTAAGGTTGCCATCCCAAGCTTCCCTTTTTTTGACCAATTCTGGAATCAGACCCTAAAAATGTCATACAATGTTGTAAGTTGTAACTATTTAGGTTGAATACATCCGGAACCCCCTGAACCTGTCCCTAAACTCTATTTTCCCTGCTAAACTTTCAAAAGTTTTAAATAATTCCTTGAATTTGTCCTTAAACTCCACCCCACCCCTAAATGCACATGTCAGTTTCTGATCGGTTTGATTTCTAAAATATGTTTCCTGATTTTTCTCTCTCTTATCGGATTCTGACATGTGGTATTGAGTGGCAAATTGACGCACTTTTTGCAAGTTCAGAGGGAAAATGTAGTTTAAGGACAAATTCAGAGAGAAAAATGGAGTTAAAAGATAAGTTCAGGAGACTCTAAATGTATAGGTAAAATCGTTAAGAACATCGAGACACTTTCTAGGTCTTCTAATTTTGTCATTGGGAAGGGACATGCCAATGGGGCACACTCAATAGCAAAATGGAGTACATGGAGTGATGCATCTTTCTGGAAGAGGCTCCTGCCTCTATTCTTCCTTGTGATGTAAGAGATTTTACCTTGTTGAATGCAATGTGCTATTGTTGTTAAAAGAGCTTTGTTGGCGGCTTTCTTCTTCTTATTTTAAGTTTTTGAAAACTAAAATTCTCAAAATTTTGTTATTCGTCTTTTGCCACAAAATTTTCATGTCTTTTTATTATTATTATTATTTCTGATGAGTTTTATAATGGTAGCACCCAATATTAAGAAATCAGGTCCTTTCTGTGCACATTGAAGTGAGGATCCAACAAAATTCACTTTTTAACTGTAAAAAATGTTACTAATATAAGTAGATGAAACATGCCATTGTTTTTTAATCAAATTTTATATGTGGACAAACATATGAGCATATGAGCTAACTTACACCATATTAGAGTTAACAGACTGATCGAAGTAATTTAGACAAATACAAAAGCCAAAATTAGTTCTAATAGTAGAAAACTAAGCTCGATTAATTCAATTCTTACAGTGGATTTCGTCAATAAGCTTCCAATTTTGCTTAGAATAAAGTAAAAAATATTTAGGCACATTTTTTTTTAAATTTAAATTTAGTTCAACTTAATTTTAAAATTTAATTGAATTTTTTTTGTAGTAAAAAAAAAAATTGTGTACTTTTCACCGGGTTAAAATCAAACTTACTTGTGATATTGAGTAAAACAATTTTATACGGGCAACTCCAATGGTTCTCCATTTTGGGGATATCCTCAAAATGGGGTATGGTTTAGTCCAACCATTCCCCATATAATATATTCTCAAAATGGGGTTTCCTATATACGGGGAATTTCATTTTGGGGAATGATTATTATATTAATATTCTTTTTAGTTTTGATTTAATTTAATGTATTTAATATTTTTTTGGTTATTGAGAATGGATTTGATATAAAGAAATTAATATAATAATAATAATAATAACAATAAAATATTATTACTTTATTGGAATCTGAAATGAGAAATGAAAAATGAGGAAGATGATTGGAGCAAAAACACTGTAGATCCTGCAAAATCGGGTTTGGGAAATGGAAAATGAGGAAAATGGTTGGACTTGTTCTAAGAACAACATAAAATTTTCGTAAAAATTTGAACTATGCGTTTTTAAAGGTTCTCTTACTTTTATATAAATTTATAACTATACAAAACTTAAAATTTTAAATAAAAATTAACAAAAAATTTGATACACAAATTAGTAACATGGTTGACTTTATCATATCATCATATGTAATGACTTGTTAAGTGGAGGGGCAAGAAAAAAAAACACAATGGATAGAATAGAATAGTGTGCCCTTCTTTAAGGTCTATTGGTTTTGAAAATGGATTCTATTTTGTTATAACGATTAAACAAGAATTTAATCTTTCAAGAAAACTTAACACATAGAATTGAGATAGAGAGGTGCTTTTACGTCCAAGGCCCGGCGACTTACCCTCCTTCTTCCGCCTTTTACGGACCAAATTTAATTATTACTGAATTTCCACTTTTATTCTTTTTTTATCAAGTGTCAACCAAACACTTTAATTATTTTTTATTATTACTATTAATCATTTTTTCTATATAACCCAAACACAACTCGACCCATCTTCTTCCCCACTTCTTCTCTCTATTTCCATTAGCTTTATTCACCAAACATAAGTTTTTTAAAAAAACTTGTCTCTCTTTTCTTTTCCCATTATTAATGCCATCAATTTGAACTCTCTTTTCATTTAAACTTCAGATAGAAAGCAGGAGTCTTTCTTCAAATTCATCATCTGGGTTTTAATTTTGAGTTGATTCTTTGATTCGGGTAGCAATTGAATTTCAAAAATTTGCTATGGAGAGTCAGTTCTTTCTTAGTGCAGGAATTCCGGCGCCACCGCCGCCGTCATTGCGTTTTGAACCAACTTCAGCTTCCTCAATGTCAAATTGGCAATCAATTTCCCCGGCCATGGAAATGCAAGTTAACGGTTTTAGCAGAATAGCTGATCAGTCGTCGGATTGCTTCTTCAATTCCAACCGGGAAAAGTCAACCGATCAAGGTCTCCATTTTGACTCTGCCCTGAGTTCAATGGTTTCATCGCCGGCAGCCTCCAATTCTAACATTTCCACCGATAGCTTCATGATCAGAGAATTAATAGGAAAATTGGGAAATATCGGTAGCAGAAGCAACAACTCCGGCGAGATCTCACCGCACTCTCAGCCTATGTTGTCAGCTTCATACAACATCTCCGCCGTTACGGCAGCCGGAAATAGCAGCACAAACACTTCCTGCTACAGTACTCCGATGAACTCACCGCCGAAACTGAATTTACACCCACTGGGTATGAATTCCACGGTGCCGGAATTCGCCGCCGATCCTGGTTTTGCAGAAAGGGCAGCTAAGTTTTCTTGTTTCGGCAGCCGGAGTTTCAACGGAAGAACAGCCCAAATTGGGTCAAACAATTCCGAATTACATCGGATATCGAGCACTCCTTCACTAAAGGCAACTGAATCTCAAAAGTGTAACAAGAATCCGCCATTGCCGGAAAGATCCGAGTTGGGGAATTCTTCATCTTCTCCGGTGGAATCCTCTGTTTCTGAACAAACTCCGACCGAGCCCAATTCAAGGAAAAGGAAATCAAATTCAAAGGGAAAATCAAAAGAAACTCAACAACCAAAGGTAAATTTCAATTCAGATTCAAATAACTAGAACATCATTTCCTCCAATTTCTGAATTTAAATTAAGATCATATGAACATTTTGCAGGAAGCAGAAACAGAGGATTCGAATGCAAAGAAAAACAAGGGGAATATTAAAACAGAGGAAGAAGAGAAACAAAACAATGCGAATTCAAAGCCACCTGAACCGCCTAAAGATTACATTCATGTTAGAGCTAGAAGAGGCCAAGCTACTGATAGCCATAGCTTAGCTGAAAGAGTGAGATTTTTTAATTACTCACTAATCCATTCTTTTACATTAATTATTTTCGCTCATTTTTCTTCGGTGTTTATTATCAGGTTCGTAGAGAAAAAATTAGCGAACGGATGAAGCTTCTTCAAGATCTCGTGCCTGGCTGCAACAAAGTATGCTTATAGTTATAAATTTATACTGAAATTAATTTATCCGGATTTTATAGAGTTTGACATTTTTTTTGTTATTGCTTACAAAATTAGGTGACAGGAAAAGCTTTGATGCTGGATGAGATTATCAATTATGTGCAGTCATTGCAACGCCAAGTGGAGGTAAAAAAATGCATAATATTATTATGAAGAATAACTATGTTTAGAGAGGTTAAAGTTTTGATGCCTAATGATTGTATAGTTTTTTTTTTTTTTAAAAAAAAAATGTTTCTAATTATTTAATTATTGTTAATGGAGCAGTTTCTCTCCATGAAGTTGTCTTCTGTGAACACCAGGCTGGATATCAACATGGATTCTATCATTTCAAAAGATGTAGGTTTTTTTTTCAAACTCAAGCGTGTTCAATTTTATACAAAAGGTCTAAGGCTAAATGCATTGGGGATCTGAAGTCCACTTTACATCGTACAATATTACCCTAAATTTTCAAAAATCTCAAATCATCGTGTAAACTTGTAAACAATGCACCAACATAATTTCTGTCTAAAGATAAAAAAATTAAATTTCTCAGGTAATGTTGAGAGCCAACTGATGTAGCTTTTACAAGTCAAATGAGTTAATAGTAACTTTTTAAAGGGTAGCAACAAACATTTAGAAAAGACTTAAGGGTCAGTTTAGCTGTACTTTTCTAAGCTACTTTTTCGAAAAGTTAAATTTTCAAATTTTTCCTATGAGTAATAGAGTTGATTTTGGAAAAAATAAGTCAGACAGTTCATAATTATATAGTATGAAGAATTAAAATGTGTTATTCAAAGTTAAAACATTTAGTTATATAAAAAATTTATGAGAGTAATTTATTGGGACAACATGTTAAAAAGCAATAACCCTTGAAAGGCTCCCAAAAGTCCCAGTCTCGTTCGGTAATTAATTACAAATAAGGCTTGTAAAATCTGTTTACGTCCATGAATTTCGAATACAAATCTTTTCACACTTATTTAGTTTGCATTGCTAATTGTATATGGAAAAATGGATTGAATTGGGTACAGATGTTTGAACCAAGAAACCAAATGGATAGTCGAATATTCCAAATGGATACCTCGGCGTCAGCCATATTTGGGCAACAAACACAGCAAAACCCACTCACTCAATGCTCAGTGGACCCTTTGGCTCTCAATTTGCACCACTTAATCGAACCATTTAATCATTGTGGTCCTCAAGTAATTAATTATACTTCATTTTTTAACTCCTTAGTCGCCCTCTTTCTTTCCTTTGTTACTTAATTAATTGTCCTTTTTTTTTTTGTTCATGTATCAGTATTCAACATTCTCCCAAGATGACCTGCAAACTATTGTGCAAATGGGTTTTGCCCAGAATCAGGAAAATAACTTCTCTGGTAACTAAAAATTTAATTTAGTTAAATTACCAAATTAACTTTTTAATTGATTGTTATTTATAGATGTCATTTAATTAATGCAGGTGCTAATTAAGTCTCCCACTTCAAAACTGAGCTTTTATTGGATTCTCTCCAACTAAAATTTTCTACTAAATGGCGTTTTAAGCATATTATGCAGCAGCTTAACGAATGCTTTTCCAGAATACATAGTTTCACATATTTTCTGGAAAATTAGATTACAAAGATGGAAAATAATTCCGTGTTTCTTTTAGGTTTAATTGATGGGACAACATATATAGATTTTTTCCTTGATGCTATATAATTTTTTTATCAAGGATTTTATTTTTATTTTTATTTTTTCACTATTGTTCTCTGTAGAATTTTTATTTTTGGAAATATCCACTGTAAAATGTTAGAACCAATCATAATTATGTATCCTTGGTGCAAATTAATGAAGCACCATTTGTAACATATAGTGTTAATTAATTGAAAAAAAATTAATACCATCTTGTAGTGTCTTTAACTGTCCATATAGATGTATGATTATTTCAATCTGAGAATTTATTCCATATAAGTTTGGTATTACATTTCGAGGCCTTAAAACTACTTTTGTCGATTTTTTCAGAAAACAATATTGGAAAGATGGTAAAAATGAGGGAATGGCAACCAAAAAATTGCTCTAGTTCATTCCCTTTAATAACAGACAAAAGAATGTCGTTTTCAATTGTGCAAGGTTAAACGTATTACGTGACATAGAACAAGAATTAATTCTGGAGTTATTCAGAAAAAAATGTAAAAAAGTCACATCGAAATAACATTTACTGGATCTTATAATCTTATGGATTGATTCTTTCTTGTGTTGTAACCAGCTGTCTTTCTTGGGGCCTTTCTATTGAAAGTCTAATTTCAGTGATTAAGACATTGATGAATTTATAACTGGATTGTTTTTTATCTTTGAGCTGCTGGTGGGGTCGACCTTGCACAATTTCTGGCACAAACTGAGTTTACTGTAATTCTTCATTTTATTAACCAATTACAGAAGCTTCTTTAATTAATTATATAAATTAAAAAAAAATTACTATTAAACTTTTGTTAGAAAATTCAGTCAAGCCAATATTGGAGGTTAGAACTACCCCTTTAATAGTAATTAAAAATTAAAACAATAATTATTAACATCGAAAGAATCCCAGGTTGGCCAGTGGTGAGATTCTGACTAGACCCCGTAAATCATTGAGCTTTATAATTTATTAAATTAATTAATTCACCTTTTAATATAAAAAATAGTTAATTTTTTTACATTAATTTAAAAAACGAAAGAGAAAAAAGATAAAATTAGTGGGCATCGTAGCAACGGAAACGGATCCGGATCTCGATTTTATGAACCCGTCGGATCCGGGTCCGGGTCCAGGAAACGGGTCTGGGTCCGGGTCCGGGTCCGGGTAATGAAACCAGTATCCGGACCCGGATCCGTATTTAAATATTAATTGTATTTTTTATTTATTATTTACCTCGAAAATATTGGATAATTAATATTATTTGATATCCACGTAAATCCAATTGCATGAACATAATTAAATGAGCATGTAAACTATTTAAAATAAGGTGAGAACTAATCAAGTTTCTACGCGTCA
>CATIWQ010278188.1:0-11908 GCA_949673415.1 Euphorbia schlechtendalii | reverse complement strand
ATTTCGAGGGCACTCTGTTTAAAATATAAACTACACTCTCATCTACATAACCCCAAAAGGATTAGCTGAGTTTTTCTTGGCTCATCATGGACATAACCATACCGAGTAGGGTTCGATTTCTCATTTCTGAAACTCCATTGTTTTGGGGTGTATAAGGAGTTGTCCACTAGGATAAAATACCATTATCCCTTAGATAATCCTAAAACTCTTGGCTTAAGTATTCACTACCTCGATCAGATTAAAGGGTCTTGATACTTTTCCCAAGATGTTTCTCTACTTCGATTTTGAACTCTTTTAATTTCTCAAAATTTACAAACTTGTGCCTCATTATGTACAAATAACCATATTGTGAGTAATTATCGATAAAGGTTATGAAGTAGATGAAACCCTCATCTATCTTAACACTCATTGGACCACATACATCAGAATGTATTATTTCCAAGGTACTAGTGACATGTTGACCCTTTCTTTTGAAAGGTTTCTTAGTTTTCTTTCTCTTTAAACAAGGTTTGCATGCTCGATAAGATTCCCATTCCAATGGGCCCAAGTTAGCACATTTGTGTAACTTAGTAATGCGAGTATTATTTATATGGCCTAGACAAAAATGCCATAAGTATGATTATTTCTCATTATCTTATCTCGATTTTTTAGCAATTTCCATATTTAGAATTTTAGTTTTAGTGTTAGAACATAAATTCCATTAACAGATATAATTATCGTGTTGAATTTGAGAATTATCATTAGAAAGGAAAATTTCAAATCCCTAAGTTGCTAAACGCGTAATAATAATAAATATTCTTAGTGATAGCAGGAATATAATGGTAATTGTTCAAAACTAAAATTAGGCCACTAGGAAAACAAAGGCTATATGTCCCTACAGCTATTGTAGTAACCCGTGCTCCAATTCCAACTCTTAGGTCTATTTCCCTCTTTGCAAGCCTCCTACTGTTCCGCGACCCCTGCATAAAAGTACAGATATGAGTACCTCAACCAGTAACCTATAACCATGTAGACTCATAGAGAACTTTTGAGAAACTCTCTATCATAAACATACCTGAAGTAGATGCCTCACTTGGCTTCTTCTTCACTTGTTCAGAAAACTAAGCTCTTAACTCGCATTTCATTTCGGCTTTTTTCATGAGTCTTCTCTTGACCTTGAAAGCCCTTGACTTTCTAATCTTTCAATCCTCAGCAACAAGTTGATTCCCAAGTCTATTTCTAAATTGAATATCATATTGTTCCAATAGGTCTACCATCTTGGAAAAATTACAATAATCGTAGATGCCATAGAAATTTATTTTAAAACAGTCATTCTTTTGAGGAAGACGTTTCAATACAATCTATTTTAAGACCTCTTAATCATATGCAACTCCCATTTTCCTTAACTTTTCAGTTATCGTAAATAGTCATGGCAAACTCAACTATTGAGGTGTCAGCCCCTAGACTTGCAGATAGCATGAATCTTTCATCTTCATCAATCATTACAAGCTGCACAGCCATAGACTTGTTCGCCATTTTTCTACTGATAAGTTTAATAGTTTGTTCACAAGATTCGGCTATATATCAATGGTGCTAAAAACTTGTTCACGAAAAAGATAGGTGTTGTCGGTACCTCTTATCAAATAGAAAAATGATGATAACTGCAAGTGTACAGTTGCGGTGTAGTTTTAAAAGATATCGATCCCACAGGGAAGGGCTAGTTCTAAAGATCAACAATGAAGATAAAATAAGGAAAATAAAATATAATGAAGTAAAGGTTAGGAAAAAAGGGTTACAATGAAAAATGAGTAAATATAGGTATGAAAGATTAGAGAACCTAAATATATAGATTTTTCCCTACGAAATAAGGATAGCAAGGAAAACACGCAAGTTCAACAAAGTTGTTACGATTCACTAAACTAATCTAATAGACTCGGTTCTGAATACTCAGATGTTCAATTATTCACCGCAGAGCAACACATTAAATGACTTTTCTAGATCTAGCTCAAACAAATTAAGACTATCATATAAACCTGGACAACAACAATACTATGATTAGTACGGGTCACTCTCACATAGCCACATTTAGCAAGTTACCATTCCAAAAATGTTGGCTCACTAAACAATGTTATATCACAGATCCAGTGATTATACATGATATTGTTAACCCCGAAATTACTCTAAAAATTGACTCTAACGCATATAACTTGATTAACATAAAAGACTTAACACGAAATACGCATTATGACACATAGACATATCATAAACTTCAAAATAGAAAGTATAAGTAGAAAGCAAAGCAAAGTTGTAAGGTATGCAAGTGAAAGATAAAGTCGATCAAACCGTATCCACTCTTTAATGGGAGTCGTCAATTCTCGCAACTCCTGCGTCTGCTTTGAATTCGGTCTCGCCCCGTACAGAACCTCTGCTAGGATGCTATTCCTTGCGAATATCAAACAAACGAATATTGAAGAATGAAAACTTTTATTGATAAGTGATTTGCAAGTACACTTATATAACAATGACTCAAGAATATAGAGAATCTAGTGATCGAAACAAGGATTCGAATCACTTAAACATTTTCTCGCTAACGCTTATGAACGTAGAGAACTCTCTATCTACACACACTACATATTACCCTATATTTTCACTCTAATGCTCTCCTCTCTAGTTGCACTCTACGTTGCACACCATGCACTCCTTAATGCATGAAATTTGTGAGGATTGTAACCTTATTTATAGAGTTTGAAGGATTGCGTCTATCCAAATGAAGGGTTGTGTCCATTGGTGAATGATTGCATCTCTTCATTATAATTGGTTGAGAAGCTTTGATTTAATCCATAATGGATAGGCACCTTTTCATGATTGGTTGACTTTTGATAGGTGTCTTATCGTTGGTAGTTGATGGCAGTTGATCATGCTTATTTGCGGTTGGTAGTTAAGAAGATAATACAAAAAAACCATCCAAGTCACGACCGTGATCTTTAATTGGCGGACTTCTGTTTCCAAAGTAAACAAGTCGCGACCGCGAATGATCATCGCGACCGTGAATTTAGTTTTACTTAGAATTCTTCTTACAACTTCACCGATCTTTGACATCTTTGATCTTAAGCCAAATCTTTAAGTTCCACGCATCTTTTTGCACCTTTTTCACTCTTTTTTCATAGAATTCCACTTTAGATCATTTTACTCCCAAGATTTACCTAGTATCTGAATTTGCATAAAAAACAACTACATACCACATGAAATCTTTTATATGAAGTGTAAAAATGACTAAAACTATAGTGTTTAATGTATAAAATTAATGTGATAATAAGTGTAATTATACACTTATCAATTTTTCATTTGTTACATCTATTAAAGCCCTTCTAATAGCCAAGAAAGGTCTTCCTAAAATGATAGGAACATGCATGTCTTCATCCATTCCATAACAATAAAGTTCACTAGAAGAATAAACTTGCCCACCTTCACTGGGACATCTTCCATCATTCCCCTAGGGTATCCAATGGTTTTATCTACAAGTTGAATTGAAACCCTAGTTATTTAGGGGTCTCCTAAGCCTAATTTCTTGTTGAGGTAATATGGCATCAGATTTCTAGTAACTCCTAAGTCACACAAAGCATTTTCAATATCAAGATTTCTAATAGAACAAGGGATAGAAAATCTCCCTGGGTCCTTGAGTTTAGTAGGCTTTGTACTTTGCAGAATTGAAGAGAAGTCTGTATTGAGTTGAACCATAGCCATGTTTTCCAGCTTTGTTTTGTTAGATAAGAGTTCCTTTATGAATTTGACATATGTGGGCATCTGAGCAAGTGCATTTGCAAAAGGTAACTTAATGTGTAGCTTCTTGAAGACCTCCAAAAACTTATCAAAGTGCTTGGCTATGTCATATTGCTTTGCTCTTTGTGCGAATGGGATCTTTGGCTGGTACTCGGACACCTCTTTGGATTCTGGTTCCAAGGTCTTATTTTTACTCTCCGAGGTCTCCACTTTATCTGCCTCGATCTAGGTCTTCGCCTTCTCCTGCAACTGCGAGGTCTTATCCTACTTTTTCAAATCAACCTCCTCTCTAACATTCTTTATATTTCCACCAACATCATCAGTCATTAAGTTAGAAGAATTCACAATATTACCACTCCTCAAAGATATGGTTTTGCATTCCTCCTTGGGGTTGGTCTCCATATTGCTAGAAAGGGCTCCCTTCTCTTTTGGCATTATCTCTTGTGTTAATTGGTGGATTTGGGTCTCCAAACTCTTCATATGAGCTTGGTCTTGCTTCATATACTGAGTCATCATCTCCCTCATCTCATCCAATTCTAACCTTTTGGGTTGTTGGGAAGAGCTTTATGCATGGTTGTTGTGATGTTGATTGTGTTGTTGAAATTGATGATGACCTTGTTGAGATAATTGGAAATGACTAGTTTGTTGAAGAGGTGGTTGTTGTGGAGGTTGAAATGAAGACTGATTTTGCTACTATGGAGGCTTCCAAGAAAAATTAGGATGGTTGCTCCACCCAAGATTGTATGTGTTGGAAAAGGGGTTTCCACCTCTTTAGTTACCTTGCAAGTAATCACACTGCTCTTGGGTGAGCACCATGTCACAATCTTCAATTATATGTGGTTTCCTCTACAGATTTCACAACAACTTGGTTGAGGTCTTGTAATATCAGTTATATTCTTCTTTATTAACAAGGTCAAGAGCTTATCAAACATTCCTAAGAGCTCCGTGATAGCCTCTGATTCAGCCTTTTGAGGTCTATCTTCATGGGTAGAATGTCAATTGGATACTATGTTGACTATCTTTTCAATCATCTCAAAGATCTCCTCGGGAGGATCATCTTCGAGGTCTCCATTTGCTACAGATTCAATCTTGCTTTCGTTGATATTGGAAAGTCCATTGTAAAAATTTTGGACTTGAATCCAAACAAGGATGCCATGGTTTGGCACATTCCTTAGCACCTCCTTGTATCTCTCCCAGCTTCTGATATTGATTCTTTAGGGAGCTCCACAAATCTAGTAATTTTATTTCTTAGCTTCAAGGCTTGCTTTGGTGAGAAATAATTAGTTAGGAAGGCATTTGCCATGTTGTTTCAGGTTGTGATCGAACCTGGTTGCAAGGTCTTCAACCATTGTTTAGCCTTATCCCTTAGAGAGAAGGGAACAAGCTTAAGCCTTATGGCATCGTCCAAAATATTCCTATTGGTTCCGAAAGTGTTGCACATGGCTGTGAAGTATTCAATGTGAGAATTAGGATCTTCTCCAGGAAGTCCTCCAAATTGAACAAAGGCTTGTAGCATGTTAACCATATAGCCTTTAACTTCAAATAAGTTATATCCTTCTTGTGGGATTACAATACATGAAGAGTGGCCTTCTGTATTGGGCTCCAAATAAGTTCTTAAGGTTGGCCTTCTTGGTGGAAGGTGAATTTCATCCTCTCCTTTAGGATTTTGATTTAGCCTTTCTCTATCCAGCCTTTCTCTTTCAACTCTTTCTACCTCAAGCATTTCTTGCTCTTGGCGTTTACGTTCTCTTCATTGTTCCTCCATTCTCTCCCTTACACGAGCTCTTCTTACAGCACCACTTCTTCTTCTACACTCCCTTTCTATTTCAGGATTGATTGAAATAGGTTGTTCTCTTTCAGCTCTTCTCATGCACAAGGGAGTCTTCTAAAAACCTGTTTCTACAAACTATAAACAAACAAGATTAAAAGCACCAATTTATAGTCAAAGATAACAAACTTCAACAAAAATTTCTCCCCAGCAACGGTGCCAAAAACTTGTTGCACTTAAAAGTAACACACCTAGCAAGTATACTAGTGTCAATAGTAAAGAGGCAAACAAGAGTATCATATCTCACAGGGAGGTCTACAAGTCAATTTGCACTTATCATTATAAATGGGCTAATGGAAGGGAAATTGTGATTTCTTGAAATTGGGGGTTTTGCTAAATGCTTAAAGACTTGCTATAATGCTAAAAATAGAATTGAAAAGTGATTTAAGTTTATTAATTACGAGACTCAAGTTCAATCCATCCAAATAACAATCTAAGGCAATCTTCCGTAGCTTCAGTTCAAGACCTTGCTCAGCTTTCCCATTCCAAGGTCTCTTAACCTTAAATCCCTAAACCGCCTACCAAGCTAGCTAGTTTAGTTCCTTACTAAGCTAAACATACTTCACCTTTTAATCCTTTAGGTGAATAACAAAGTAGCATTAGATTCAATTAAGCATTCATCAAATGAAACCCAAGGTAAACAAACATTCATCTTTTGATCTCATGTTAACTATGCGTGTGAAGATCTTCAGTGTAAAATAGGTAACCTTTCGGTAGTTACCATTCAATACTATGTATGAATTTGATCAAGATTTAATTAAGAAAATAAGCATTCATTCACACAAATGTTCAAGCTAAGCAAAGGTAGAGATACTTTACAATAATGGAAGAGCTCCTTAGACTACCATTTATAGGGCAGACTTCACTTGATAAAAGACTACTCACCCATCTTCATTAATTTCACAACTAACATCATAAAATGAGTAAAGCTTGTAAGAAAAAAGTAATAATGGTAGAAAAGCTGGAGAGAATAATAATAATAAAATTATTCCTTCAATAGATAAAAAGTGTGGCGGAAAAACAAAAGAGCTTAAGGTATATACCCCTTAACTTCCCCGCCAAAAGCACATGGCTCAATAAATGTTCCAAAAGCTAAGGTAATTTTCAGCCACATGTTCCCACAAAATATGTAGCAAATGTACTTTCATATAATAAAATAATGCCCACCTGATAATCAAGGGGTAACTGGAAACAAACTAAACAAATTAAGTTACTAGAAAAAGTAAATTACAACTTTCTTTCCAACCATGGCAATCTCTCTCTCCTGGTAACATCAGTAGCAATCTTCTTTCCTAACGCAGCCCTTCTTTTCCAATTTCTCACCTTTTCCTGCTTCACATAGGAGGCCTCCTTCTCCAACAGATAACCTGACATATATGAAGGTCTTCATAAAATCTGCTCATTCACATCTAGTTTTAGCCCAATTATTCCTAGCTTTTGATGACATATTTTCTTCTTATCATAGACGAAACCCTTATGTGTCTTAACACTCATTGGACTACATACATCAGAATGTATTATTCCCAAGGTACTAGTGACACTTTGACCCTTTCCTTTGAAAGGTTTCTCAGTCATCTTTCACTTTAAACAAGGGTCGCACGCCTCATAGGATTCCCATTCCACTAGGCCGAAGTCACCGCATTTGTGTAACTTTGTTAAGCGAGTCTCATTTATATATCCTAAACTATAATACCATAAGTATGAGGATTTCTCATTATGTAATCTCGATTTCTTAACAATGTCCATATTTAGAATTTCAATTTTAGTATCTAGAACATAAATGGCATCAACAGATATTCCACAAGCGTAAAGAACATTATCGCATCAAATTTGACAAATATTATCAAAAAATAAAATCTCAAATCCGTTTGTTGCTAAATGCGTAATAGAAATAATATTCTTAGCGACATCATAAATATAATAGCAATTGTTCAAAACTAAAACTATGCCACTAGGCAAATGAAGGCTATATGTCCCTATAACTATTGCAGCAACCCGTGCTCCATTTCCAACTCTTAGGTCTGTTTCTCTCTTTGCAAGCCTCCTACTATTCCGCAACCCCTGCTTAGAAGTAAAGAATTGTAGAGAAACTCTCTATCATGAACTTACCTGAAGTAGATGCCTCACTTGGCTTCTTCTTCACTACTTCAGAAAATTGAGCTCTTAACTCGTGTTTCATTTCGGCACTTTTCACGAGTCTTCTCTTTACCCTGAAAGACCTTAACTGTCTAAACTTTTAATCCTCAACAATAAGTTGATTCTCAAGTCTCTTTCTAAATAAAATATCATATTGTTCCAACAGGTCTACCATCTTAGAAAAATTACAATAATCGTTGATGCCATAAAAATCTGTTTTGAACCTATCGTACCTTTGAGGTAGACCTTTCAATACAATCTATTTCAAGGCCTCCTGATCATATGTAACTCCCATTTTCCTTAATTATTTAGAGTTATCATAAACAGTCATGGCAAACTCAACTGCTGAGGTGTCAGCCCCTAAACTTGCAGATAGCATGAAACTTTCATGTTCATCCATCATCACAAGCTGCATAATCATAGACTCTAAGTCTATATTTTTTCATAGATTCCCATACCTTAGAAGCATAGTGTTGACCATGGAATTCTTTGGGAAATCACAGTCTCTTTTGTGCTTCATGTACTTATCTAATTAATAAATGTAAGGAACTTCTTCGGGGAGTTTAGGATATGGATTATCTAGTACATAATCCAAACCAAGGCTCTTTAGGAACCTCGTCACACTCTCGAACCACTCATGAAAATTGTCTCCTTTATAAAACTTGTTGTTAATTAGATGCTTATCAGTGTTAGTGTTCATATTCAACCTAGATATAAGATAGAATTTGTTTAGAAATTAGTATATATACATGCATTTAATATAAGGTCTTTAATAAAATACATAATTCCTACTATTTTTTCGATATTCAAATAGCCCCTTCTTTTTAAATTCAAGAAATTTAGTTCAACTAATTGTTCTTAGTAGGTAGCATCCATAGCCACTTATCATGACCCCCGCTATAGCAAGTCAAACCATAACAAGATAACCATGGTTGGAACCTGTCCATTTGCATCCCATGCAATTGCTAATCCATATTAGTTCTCTTTCTCGAGATGTGCGTAACCGATTGTATGACTCCTCAAATGTGTCTCCAATCTAGCATTAAGTCCAATGATATGGATAACTAACCCATTTTGGTTAAGGCATTAACCCTATCTAGTCTCATAACCAAACACATGTTAAGGGAAAGCATGTTATACATGCCCTTACATCCGTTAATAAGGTTCGTATAACGACTTATGATGGGAAGATAATCTACCACCTCAATATTGTTGTAGGGATTTTATTGGTGCCGCTGGTCTCGCCCTAGTCTAGGTCTTATACGATGAATATGATTATGATAATAATAATTTTGGGCTATTTAGAATTATTAATCTAAGGGAATTTGCTCAAGACTAGTACATCATAATCATTCCATTATGTCATGACTCGACATAGCATGTAAAACAAACAAAGTCCATATTTAAGTTCTTGCACCTATGTCTATAAGTTTTAATCTTACAACTTAAATCATGTTTGTAAAACCATATGCGGAATCCAATTCCCATACTAGAAATTAACTAAGTCATAAAAGTCCCTAGAGTACACTTGAACCTAATACCGATGGAGATTTCCATGTAGAAGAGGCCCCCTTAAAGTGAATGAGCAGCCAAGTCCAATCCTTGCCAAAATAACCATAGGCATTTTGATTCCTTGTACCATGGATAACTATGATTTAAAGATTTCGTTCTTTAATTGAGTGAAGTACGGGACGACCCTCAATTTAAAGCATTTACACGTGTGGTAAAACATTGCTAATTTTTATGATAATCACCTAGACTAAGTTTGAGCAAAGCCTTAATCTAGTTATCACATCATTTTCAATAATAGGAATTCAAACCTAAGTCATGTATAGCATACTTTAATAAATTCATAGAAAATATAAATTTCAACAAATTATGATCAATCATGCATAGCATAAGGCAAGTTCTGATACCACTGCTTGTTAATCAAGACATTAATTGAACATCCAAACTTGCAAAGCAAAATTTCAAAACTTAAAATTAACGTAAAAGATCTCCTATGCATGCCATGATTAATATAATCTAAGTTGAAACGTTCCACAGATGTTATTAAGTTTATAAAACTTATTAAAAGAACCTAGCATCTAAGTTACGAGCATTACCAGTTGAAGTGTGTCTTTCCCTTGGTGTGGCATTCCCTTAGAGTAATTCGGCTGAACTTCGTTAGTACTAGCTTCCAATCTAAGATAGCCTCTACAATTGATCCACACGTATCTTCACCGACCAAAACTTCTGTTGAGGAAGAACTCGTTGGTAGATAATAACTGCTAGACCGCTCAAAGACCAACCCAAAAATATTAACTAAGAAGGTTCACTTAAAAAAGAAAGAACCTTCTAAAGAATTCTTGCGATGTTGGAGAAACTTGTGGAGGATCTCGTAAAAAGCTCACGAAGAAAAGATATCAAACTCAGAGAGAAAGGCTCAACTGAAGTCTTGAATAAATGGGAAGGGGGCAGCTAAATATAGGGAGAAGGGGAGCTGAAAGCTCCCCTTTTTCAATGTGGGATAGGGAAAACTCTATCCCATAACACAGGTCGATTGTGCATATCCTTAGAATCCGTGGGCTGACCCGCTCACAGCCCACATACGCGAGTTGTGTGGCAGCTGCGCAAAGCAAGCCCAGCTTGCGGGTTTACGCTAGTGGCCCTATTGCCCGGTAGCTTGTGCTAGTGGCCCATGAGCATTTTTACTCACGGGGAAGCCGGTCAGGCCCCACCTCGAACAAACTATGTTTGTTGGGGCCCACTCGCAACAGGAAAAATTCCATTGCTCTGCTCTGTGCAATTTTTCCCAAATTCTCCATTAATTTTTTTAATTAATAATCTGGTCCAACCAATTAATAATTCATCCAACGAATTCAACATAGGTTATTTATTTAGTCCGGTAAAGACCAAAAGTATGTGACCTCATTGGATCTTGAAGTATAGAGTCGAGAGGTTAACCAAAACTTGGCTTCCCATTCGGGAATCTTTAGGCTCTTTGTTACAGACTGATAGATCAAATGGTCTTTCTAGCAAAGGCGTATGATCCTCCAATACTTGGAATGTCACGTGCTTATGACTTTATTCGATTTTTCATTAGTAACCAATACAATACATGATAAGTGTATAGTTACACTTATTATCACATTAATTTTATACATTAAACACTATAGTTTTAGTCATTTTTATACTTCATATAAAAGATTTCATGTGGTATGTAGTTGTTTTTTATGCAAATGCATATGCTAGGTAAATCTTGGGAGTAAATTGATCTAAAGTGGAATTCTATGAAAAAAGAGTGAAAAAGGTGAAAAAAAATGCGTGGAACTTAAAGATTTGGCTCAGGATCGAAGCTGTCGAAGATCAGTGAAGTTGCAAGAAGAATTCTGAGTAAAACTTAATTCACAGTCGTGATAATCATTCGCGGTCACGATGTGTTTACTTCAAAAATAGAAGTCTGCCAATTAAAGATTCACGGTCATGACTTGTGTCTCGCTGTCGCGACTTGCATGGTTTTCTGCCAGATAAGCATGATCAACCACCATCAACCACCATCAACTACCAACGAACAGACACCTATCAGAAGTCAACCAATCATGAATAGGTGCCTATCCATTGTGGATTATATCAAAGCTTCTCAACCAATCACAATGAAGAGATGCAATCTTTCACCAATGGACACAACCCTTCATTTAGATAGACGCAACACTTCAAACTCTATAAATAAAGTTCCAATCCTCATAAATTTCGTGCATTGAAAAGTGGTGCATTCAAGGAAGTGCAATGCATAAAGTGAAAGAGAAATATAGTGTGTGTAGATAGATTCGCTACGTTCTTAAGTGTTATCGAGAAAATGTTTAAGTGATTTGAATCCTTGTTTCGATCACTTGATTTCTCTATATTCTCGAGCGATTGTTGTATAAGTGTACTTGCAAATCACTTATCAATAAAAATTTTCATTCTTCAATATTCATTTGTTCGATATTTGCAAAGAATAGCATCCTAGCGGAGGTTATGTGCGGGCCGAGACCGAATTCAAAGCAGACGCAAGAATTCCGAGAATTGACGACTCCCATTAAAGAGTGGATACGGTTTGATCAACTTTAGCTTTCACTTGCATACCTTACAACTTTGCTTTGCTTTCTACTTATACTTTCTATTTCAAAGTTTATGATATGTCTATGTGTCATAATGCGTATT
>CATIWQ010278089.1:0-14652 GCA_949673415.1 Euphorbia schlechtendalii | reverse complement strand
CAAAAGAAATAAATTTACAAAAGCGGTACACAAAAAAAGAGAGAGAGAAAAAACTATTTCGCTAGATGGCACTTGGCTATTTGGGCAACAATTAGGACCATTCTTGTATAAAAGCCATAAATGTCTGCTGAGTTGAAAACCCGTGAAGGGTGGCTCAGGTAAAAATTAGGACATGGTGAGGAATAGAGGGACCGCGAGTTAGAAAACCTACCCTAGGCTAACTGGCGGCAAGACTCAAATCATTTGAAAACTTGTACCCTTTTTAAAGTCATTCAATGAAATGTATTATGTTTGCAAAGATTTATGTTTATGTTTATATAAATAGTATGCATACAGAATATCGCAAGTAAATAAAATTCGACAAAATATCATAATCCAAGAATAAGCCTAAAACACAAGTCAGAAAACACATGGCAAATAAGATCTAAGGGTGCTAGTCATTCCACCGTGCACGCTTCCTCGAAGTATGAGGAAGGGGGTCCAAACTATCTTCATCCCTCTCCCACTCACGAGACACCATAAAGTGCTTATCAGCATCGGGAAGAACCTTGATCTCACTAAGCCATCCGAGGTAGAATTCGTCGGTATTTGTGGTCTCCGAGGCAGTTTAATCCAACATAACAACCCGAGCGCATGCCCAAAGCCTCTGTGTGGCATTAGATGTTTCAGGATCAAAGTCGTGGAAACGGGTCGAGCATAGAAACCTAGGAACCCATTACTGACATCCGTATTGCCTACACAGATGAGAAGGGGAATAGGACGTGACGCCAAACAACCCCATTAGCAAAACACCAGAATTATGGACGTCGGTAACCATGAATGAAATCTCCAACCAAGGGCTAAGCCAAAGAATCTCAGAAGCTCGGTAGGTGCCTAGAATCTCAACCCAAGTGCCTTCGCTCAGCGAACGATGGTCCTTCCTAGTGAAGCCTCTAGGACCATAATGCGTAGGGAGGTATCGAGCCTTCCCTAAGCGTGGATCAGTAGTCAAGCGAAGCTTCTCCAACAGCCATACCTACATTAATTCATTTGTTAAACAAACAATGAAAGTCACGAAAGAAAGAAATGAGGAAAGAGAATTACCTCGAGCAAGGTAAAATGGTCTCCTGCTAAATCCTGGTTCACCGAAGTAGCGTCTAAGTGGACCAGACTCTCAGCCAAGGCTAAAGTTGCAGGAGAAAGGCCTGTGGAGAGTGGGTCAATGACCGATAGCAAGCGGAAAGGGGCAATCGCTCCAACCCCGTAAACAAACTCTGCTAAAAGAAGTAAAGTCACCATCGAAGGCCAAGCTAGATGAGTGCTAGGTGTAGTCTCACACCAGCCAAGGACCGCTTCAACCCGGAATCCACCAACATCAAGGGGAGTTGATAAAAATCTCCCACTGGACTCCAGGTTCCATAAACCCTTTAGTTTATCCTCACCTCCAAACTGAAAAGAAGGAAAGGAGAAGGATAGTCTCGCGGGGGATATCGATGTCGACTCCTTCGAAAAAGGGAGCCGTAGGATAGCATGAAACTCCTCAACCAAGGGGCAAAGCTCAAAGTTGGCAAAACAAAAAACATGAGTGGCAAGATCCCAAAACTTCAAAGCAGCATGAATGAAGGCCATATTCACAGGCCTAGAAGTAAGGTATTGAAGACCCCGTAGATTGAAGCGCTCTATCCTTCGCCAATCAGGTCCCTGAACAGTGCGGAGAAAGACCCTAAGGCGCTCGTTATAAGTCGACATCAGAAAGGAAGAAAGCTAAAGAAAATCCCTCAAGATCGGTGTTACCTACACATATTAACTGCATACATTAGCATTAACATTCATTCATACATATACGAAAAAAAAGAAAAAAACATTCACAAACAATCAAGCATATTCATAAAATAAAATACGACATACGAGGACCTGGCGCGCAATGGCCAAAATCCTCTTTTCTTTTATAAATCCAAAGTTTTTTGAGATTCTACAAGATAGAGTTATCTAAAAAGAGTCTGATTCGAGAAAAGGAATCTAAAACTAAAGATAAAAGGGAACTCCTAAGCATGCACCACCTATGCATTATCTCCACCCATCGGATCTCGGGGCAACATGGTAGCTATCTCAAAATCCTCAGCACCTAATCTCCCGGGAGCACCACCCGCTGAACTAGACATAGGAGGAGGCTGGGGAGCGTGAAGAAAACTGACATCCCATTCTGGAGAGAAGGGTCGCCCAGCATCTGAGTCATCAAGTAGGGAATCGATATCAAATGTAAGAGGCTGGTGAGGACCCGAGGTGGAAGCCCGCAATTCTGCTCGAGCCTGCTCTGCTGCAGCATTCTGCCGCAGCAACTCCTGATATTGAGCCTGCAAACTCTGGTGACTAGCTTCCAAACTCTGGTAATGGACTCCCAGCTCTTGGTGACTAACCTCAAGGCCATGATAGCGAGCATCTAGACCTCGATGGTTGATATCCAGTGTCTGAAAGCGACCGTCGAGTTCTCGGTAGAGTCGCTCGAATTCCACGCTCCTTACCGCCATATCCTACAATCATAAAACATGTTACGAAAATCACATCCATGTAAATAAAAAAAGACATTTTATGCATTGCATATAGCAAGATGAGAAATACAACATACACGTGTAATCCCATCCTATGAAATCATCAAGTCCCTTAATGCAAAAGAATGTCGGGCCACCCAATCCATCTCCTCACGTGCGACCTGCAAAATGGAAAGGAGTGAGTAAACAAACGTCAAGACATCCCCAAACATCGCTGGTAATCTAAAACTCACATGAGTAGTGTCGAAAGGGTCGTAGGCCAATGTATGGGAGCTCAGAGGAAGAGGCACCTGTCGTGAGGTTCCCATGGAACCCATTAAGTACAATGTAGAGTCAAGGGGAACCGTAAACCTCCCCTCTATGATGCTTGAAGATGTACTTGCCCCCCGGTCGCAGTATTCAAATTAGGCACTTGAACCCTCTTCCGGGGAAATTCCTACAAAAGCAGATAAATAGTCAGAAATAGATCAAGATAGATAAAATAATTAACACGTTTCATACCCGGCGTCCCACACTAGTGCCGCTAGCGCCTACACCGAAACCACCGTCAACTCTCGAACCCCTAACACGAGCAGGGGGACACTCAGCTCGACCTGGGTCAGTGGGTGAAGTGGGAGTAGTCTCTCCCTAATGAAGGCCTCATAGTCACCACGCAACCCGGAGAGCCTCACGCCATGATCCTCAAAGAGCACCTCTCGATCATCGGGATTAGTGATCACCAAGTGCGCCTAAAATAGTCCGGTGGTAGGCGGAGGTGGAATGCGCCTCTCAGATATTGGCTTAGTCTGCCAGAATTGAATACATTCTCCTAGGTACCACTCACGGGTCCTGGGCCCCTCAAGGATGAAGTGGTTGCGATCCACGTCTCGTCGGATCTCCTTCACCATGTGATAGCATGGGAGACCCCTCCATGGGTTGCGCTCCACCTGAAAAGAAATAACAACAAAGTCAGAATAAGTTTAAAAATAAGAATATGATCACATCCATCGAGATAAGGTCCATTACCTGCTCAAGGGTCAATGCACAAAGATGCTGGTAGTAACTGGCAGAATCCAAAAAATCTCCCATGAATGACGAGCAAATCCGCACCATACACGGGGCTCCCTCCGGGGTGTCAGCAAACTGTGGGGCGAGAAGGAACCGATGATAGAAAGCCCATGCCTACAAAATAAAGGGATCAATTATGGTTAATCAATCAATAACGGACGTATACAAATCACAAAGTAAGTGAATAATACCTGAAGAACCATGGGGCAGCAATGTGGAGCACGCAAACAACCCCGAACAACTAAGTCAAGGGTAAAATAAATCTACGCTAAGATCACCCGTGGCCAATTAAGGCCACTAACCTTGTCCAAATCTGCTAGCAGCTCAATCAGCCCATAGTTGATCTCGCTGTTTGAGACCAGGAAAAATGTGACACTCAACAGGGTGGTAAAAAATGATCGGATGTATAGAGGAACCTTGGCCTAGGAAACAAACTGTCAACCCGTCCAATAGTCAAACAACATGCCATAACTCAATGCCTGGTCTCTGGGGTCAACACCGAGCAGGTCTCTGATGCAGTTATAAGCAATGAGAGCCTTAAAGAGCCACACTAAGAAGGTGTCAAATCGGATCATAGTACCAGCCCATGGCAGACCAGTGATCGCCACGATATCAGAGGGAGTAATGGTAACCTCCCTGATCGAAAAGTGGAACGTGTGCGAAATGTCACACCACCTCTGAGTAAGCGTGATCGATGTAGCATGCGGTAATAAGGTCCTGAACAAACTCGGGGTGAGATGAAGTGTGACGATACCACGCTTGGATTGTAGAATACCCACTAGTAGGACGTAGCGTGAGGGACTATAAAACAAATTAAATGCATTTTGTAATTAAACGCAAAAACGGTGAGAAAAACACAAAAAATACTTTCTTTCAATAATTTTGGTCCAAAACAGGTTTGGATCCCCAACTTTATTATTTTCAAATCATTCTTTTTCTTATGTTTCAAAAAAAAGAGGGTTCATAGATATTCTCGGGTCTAAAATAAATTTAGAACCTGAGTTCTATTATCTTTTGGACAAATATTTTCTTCAAAGTTTTTTTGGATCCGAAAGACATTTGGACTCCGAGCTTCGATTATTTTCCAATCTCTTTTCCATAAAAAAATAAAAATATAAAAAAAACAAAAAAAGAGAAAACCAGTGAGCCTCCGATGCCGCACTAGGCATCTCTGGCGAGGGACTCGGAGGACCTTGGCTAGAGACTTTGGCGAGGGTCCCGAAGGACCCTCGCTAGACGATCTGTCGAGGGTCCCTTAAGGACTTTTGCTAGAAGGTCTAGCAAGGGTCCCTTAAGAACCCTCTCCAAGTAGTTTGGCGAGGGTCCTAAGAACCTCGCCGAAATGTTTGGCGAGGGTCAGACCCTCACTGAATTTCCTTGTTTCCACCGGACTTGATTTGTTTTTTAGGATAAAATTCCACGACATGATTTAAGGATCGGTTCCAATCTAGTTCCTAAATAGGACAAATTGCACTAAAAATGATAAATAAGAATGATATTAGCAAATACCTCGGTCCGGGAAAGGTGAGGATGAGCTGGAAAATTAGGATCCAATGTCTCTATAGGGGAAGTAATTGTAAACCCCAACATAGTGTTGCTCGCTGCCAAACCATATGCAGCATCAATATCGATGGAAAATACACCGAGATCATCTGTAGGTTGAGGAATGATGTTAGAGGTAAGATGGAGTGCCCTGCCAGCAACCTTCGATAGCATGATTTCTAGAGAGAAGGGAGAGCGAGAGTGTTTTAGAGAGATGAAGAATATGAAAAGTGAAGAAAAAATAAAGGAAGGAGAGCCCTATTTATAAAGAAAATAAATGGGCCCCACCTATTTATTTATTATTTTCCAATGGCAGCCTCTTAACACTACGGAACGATGCACGGGACATCCCCAATATTCCTCAAACTCATTTAATTCATTTATTCCTCGATGTTTTAATTTTTGATTGAAGGGGAAAAAATTTTTGCTCCACGTAAACTCAATCAAATAATTAAAACATTCATCTTGAAATATTGATCAACATTATCTTCTTGATTAGACATAGAAAACAAGCCGAAATCCTAAGAAGGAAATTCAAGATCACATTTAGACATCAATCTCTAATTATTCCAAGGGGCACACAATTACCTCAACCGAAGAATGAAACAGTTACCACTAATGGGATGCCACAGAAAGAAACGATTGACTCGCACAAAGGGCCATTAAGCTCCAAGGGATTTCGAAGAAAGAAATGGACAACCTTATGAAGACACAGAGCAAAAAGGAAGGCCTATTTTATCAATTGAGAACAGGAAATCACCAACCACACCAGTCAGGTATTCTCTCTATCCCTCCACTCTTTTCATGTGATAACATTGGTTATACAACCAGAAATCATCACACGAGGGGCAGCTGTGAGCACGGGATTTTATACTAGCTCGCGCGTTCGATGATGATGGCTTTTTCGAGATTTTATCCTTGAATCACACAATTTTTGAGTAATCTGAATCCTCCTCTTCTCTAATTCAGAAGGATGTTTTAGGAAACATTATTTAATTTTATTGAGAAATTAATTAACTAAATAAAAAATGCAAAAAATACAAAAAAAAATATTAATTAAAAAATATGAAAATACAAGAAAAATTTGAAATAAAAACCCAAGGGGACTGAATCCCGGGCTGGCCTTGTTGGCGAGAACCTCGCCAAGAGCGTTGGGGAGGCTGGCCTCGCCAAACTTGGGGAGGCAAGCCTCACCAAGATTGGCGAGTTGCCTCGCCAAGGACACGGCAAGGAGCCTCGCCAGGCTTTTCTCCAGCAAGGCCCCTCGCCCAAAAATCTTACCATTATTGAATTTTTCGAGATTTTCCTATAAATAGTCGGGGTCTTTTTTTATTATGGGTAGCCCGAAAATTATCAGATATAGCTTTAAAACGACTTTAATTTCCAAGAATTAAAATGAACATTTTTGGACTTTTAATACAACCTTTTCACCTAAACTAAAGGATGAGGATGATTTCTCAAGGATCGATTGGACATCTTCGAAATGGATCCATTCAGTAAGGGTAAGCCTCTGAGTTCCTAGAACTGCAATTCTCGTGCTTACAGTGTTTAATTTCTTCTTCTGATTCAATCTATGAACCTAGGATTTTAATTACTTTTATTTTATTTTAACTGTTGTACTTCTTCTTCATCTATTTTTCTTTATTAAAAGAAGATATATATTAGAACACCCCCACGAAGGGAATAAAACAAATTCTCGGATAACAGCCCTCACTGATTTACCATTCAAGCAATTTCATTAATTAAAATGAGCAACCAACGTGCTAATAAAACGAATGCAGGTAGATTAGGATTAGATGTATGTTTAGGATTTTAATTTTCCTTTGGGTATCGTAATTTCAATTTTTTTTTGGGAAATGTAATTAATAGGTTAATGGGCGGTTGCATCCCCCGATTTTTGAAAGCCTTGTAATTTTATTTTTCGCATTTACTTAATGCTTTGTGGATGGTTTATTTTTCCGCTTTATGGATGGTTTATTTTACAAAACGTGAATCATGCATTCAAAATAAAAAAATGACCTAAGTGCGAATATGCACGATTAAAAGAACACGGTTTTCTGTAGATGTAATTTAATGTGATCTAATGAGAAATAAGTAACTTATCCCGGACCCAAATCTCTGTGTCTTAGTGGGCCGTCCCCCAGACATTAAGCCTCACAAGACTCTAATTCCTGGAAAGAGCTAATCCAAGTGGCGACTCCACACTAAGAGATGGTGGATTCGGGTTCAAACCGATCTAAAACATTTTCGCTTTTCTCTTTTAACTTTTTTTACCGAGTCCCCCGACCTGGTCCTTCCTTTTTCAAACACCTCGGTGGACTGTGCTTATGAAATCACGCACTCTCAGCCCACCGCTCCAAATCGCCCGCTCACAGGAAGATGGCCCAATTTATGAAGTGAACTATGAAGGCCTACTTCTCAACAAGACGATGCACCGAGTTATTAAGCATCAGCCCCTCAGTTCCTTCTTGAGGATGGAAGGTCCAGTAATCACAGGCCTCATTAGAGCTTTCTACACTCACCTATACATAATAGAGGGATTTAGTGATGTTCTGCTGATGGACTTTGGAGGCAAATCTACCTTGATTTGTTCTCGTCTGATAGGGAGCATTCTCAACATGCTTAATTCAGGTACTTAGCTCTGCAAATTTGGCCATGAAGATGCCATCATCATTCCTGAGGATTGGGAACTCCCAACCAACTATGTTTCGGGGGAGATTATCACCAGTGGGATGTCATAGACAGCGAGGATGTGCCATGAGCTAGGGGTGAAGTTGCTGTTACCCAAAACAGGCTCGCTAACTAACTACACATACTTCAAACATTATGTGGTCTACCATATGTTAGAGGGTGAAAAGCTTAATTGGCCAGTGGTGATTTTTCACCACTTGACAAAGCTAACTACCGTCTATCACTATGGTTACCTCATAACTGAGATTATGAGGGTAGTAAACAATGACGTGGCTAGTTTTTGGGGGAGCCTAGTGAAATAGTCTTGCCGGTGAAGAAAAGGCTTGAAATGTTACATTGCAGTAGGCTGGCTCAAAACCAGGTTCATGCTAGGTACAGTACTAAGGCTCAGCAAAAGCAAAAGTTTAGATGTGTAATGATAGTATTACCAGTGGACATCAGTAAGGAGGAGGAAGACAGTTCGTGGTGGACTTTGAGGAGAGTGTAACTCCGATAAGGCTCCCATCTCTAGCATTTTGGAGAATGTGACAACCATCCCCTCTAAACTAGAGAAGGTTGCTTCCTCTAAGGCCAAGGGGAAGAGTCTAGCCAAATCCAATGATGCTCCTGCTCAGCATCAAAGAAGGAAGATGCAAGCCAAAACTCGTACCCAAAGGGAGGCAGAGGCTAAGCTACTAGCTGTGTAGCAAGCTGAGGAAAAAGAAGTAGAGGCTAAGGCTAATGAGTCCCTACGCCAAAGGAAGTACAAAATGTTTTTCTCAAATGATACTAAAGAGCAGGGCAAGGCCAAGATGTCTAGAGATTAGGACTAGCTTGGGTCCAACGTTGCTGAGAACATTCAAGATGTTTTTGCCAAACTTAAGGGTACTCAAAGAAAGCGTTCTGCCACCACAAAGCCACTACAGAAAAATGTGCAGGTGGTGAGCAGCTAGGAGGATGTTGGAGAAACCCTTACCTTGATCCCAGAGGAGTCTTATCCTCAGGACCCGAGCATCCCCATTCCTACATTCACTCATGTTGAGGAGTCTTCTTCTCAGCATGAGCAACCTCAAGTTGATCCATCCTTGGGTCAAACAGCTAACCAAGAGGTTCTGTAAAATCCTGCTCCCTCTTCTTCACCTGTAAATCCTCAAAACCCTTCTCTTGTAAATTCTTCAATTCCATCAGGTTCTACTCTAGTAGATCCTAAAACGTAGAAAAGTCCTTCCACCTCTAACTCTGTACATTCCCCAATTCAAATCTCTTCACCTGAAATTAGCCAGGATTCTTTTACTCCATCTCTAGTACATATTTCTTCAACACCTTTACCTATACATTCTCAACCAACAACCAACTCTTCCTGAGCCATTGTACCTTCTATTCCACTCAAACCAACTTCTTCATCTGTACATGGTTTTGAACCTAACCTTTCTTCAAACCCATCCACAACCCCATTAACCCCTCTAGTTAGGGAAGTTCCAAACACTGAGAACTTCGCTCAGTAGGGAAAAGTAAGTGGTCAGAATGCTGAGGGAAATTTTACAACCAGTGAAGCACCTAAACCCAGCAGCAAGCCAGCAATGGCTGATACATCTTTCTTAGCACGGATCCAAGAATTAGCAAGGAAGCAATTTCCTACGCTCAAGATTGATGCTGAGTTAAATAAAGCAGTAGGCAACATCCTACTTGCTCACTAATTGACGAACTTGTCATCCAAGCCCAAGGCAAAATTTCCAGAATTTGAATAGCACACAAGTGTGCCTAATGACTCTCTATACTTTGAAGAGTTTGAGAGGATCCAAGGTAGGTCGTTGGTTATTCAAAATCGCTTGGCAAAAGAGAGTGCCAAGAGCCTGATAGATAAGATGGTGATAATCCTAAATGGGTTAATGAACTCTGCAGCCTAGCTTGAGGCAGCTGCTACATCTATTCCCATGTCTACTATAATAGCGAATGCTATTGTAGGAAAGATAAAGAGTAGCATAGACGCTGCTACTGAGCACTTGAGTCTCTTAAGTACCAATATGGCTACTTAAGTGACACAAATCCATGAGCTCGGTAAGGAGCAGGCCAATATAAAGAGACTAACCGATCACAAGATCGAGGATGTCTCCAAAGAGGTTGCATTTACCAAGGACGTGAGCCACAGCATCGTGAAGATGGTAGAATCCAAGTCGCGATTCTTGCTAGTCCATGATAACAAGCAAGATGAGGTCCTCAAGCTATTAAAGGATATCTCAAAAAAGTTGGATAAGGCCCCTATCATGAACATTGAATCTCTCAATAACAAGATGGATACCCTTCAACTAGAAGTCTCTAATCACATAATGGAGAAAGTCTCCTCATTATAGAAATTTTTAGTGACTGCAATGGGATAGATTTTTCCAAACATGCTTATGCTGAGTGCACCTTCAACTGAGTCCCTCTACCTTGAGACTAGAATGACAATCAAAACAAAGCTAAATGTCATAAAAACCAAGGTGGAAGATCTGATGAAGAAGGTGGATTCCCTACTCAAGATGGGAGAGCTGGACGGAAAAGACATCAACTGCACTTCACGGTGTATCGAATCTATTGGTCTAAAAATTCTTGACATTGAAGCTTAGCTAAAGATTTCACTAATAGCAACAGACTATCATGGTCTTCTTCAGTGTTTTCAACAGTTTACAAGTCAAGGTTTTAACCAGATGCTAATCTCTCGCGTTGCCACCATCTTCTTCTTAGTGAGCTGAATGACCAAGACTTCCTCTCAACCAAGGGCAAGGAGCAATTGGAGCAAGAGATTTCCCTGCAGATAATTGGCATGTAAGAGAGCTTCCAAGCTACACTCAACGCCTTTAATGTTTGTCTTGATCAAATTATTCAAGGTCAGATAGTAAAGGGGGAGAAGGTAGCTGAAGATGCGCTCAGGATGAAAAATCTTAATAAGGTATCTCTTCCAAGGCATTCTCATCCAATGCATCCTTCTAACAAAAGCAAGACCAATCAGGATAAGAATAAGACTGTTGGATCTTTCACTTCAGCGAATAAGAGATAGTTTAGGCCATGTTCCATATAGATGTATAACTTGTAATATGGCTTATTATAATCTTAGCTCTAACATACTTTATGTACTAACTAAGTCATTTTTTGAAATATTAATAAAATTACAACTTCCTACCTCAAGTTAAGATCTTCTTAACTTTTTATGTTGTGTATGTTTTCTGTTGTGTATCTAACGATGTGGTACATGAAAACATAAAAGAGACCAAACCTTCGAAGATAAAGTAGAAGTAAAGCAATGTCCCAAGTCAAAGAAGAAATCCTCTAAGTGTGGGGTAGCTGAGCCGCTTATAGAAGACCCACTTAGTATAGGGGAGCTCAAGCTGACTAAGGTAAGTCACTCAGCACAAGGGAGTTTTACATCGCTTTCAGGAATTTTGTAATCTCTGAACTATTTATTCAATTAACTTCTTCTACTATCTAGTTTGATATTTGTCCAAAATTAGGGGAGATTGTAATACCCAAGTTAATAGTACTTCATAGTACTGAGTAGTCTTGGAAATAGCAAACTATCTAGGATAGTGAAATTAATTGAGCACTAAGTAGACTCTTAACTAATAAAGCTGACTTGAGTTTATTCAAGGAAGAATAACTCAGTTTTTTTTGGATGATTAATTAAGTTATGACTTTGAGTAAGAAAAGCTGAGTCTGTGCTGAGTATTACATAGTTTAGGATTACTTCACTCAGCTCGTGCTGAGTTCTACTTTTATTTATTTAAAGGCATGTTATTTGACATGTAGAGACTTAATGATACATGTGCTACTAACTTCATCTGTGAAGAACAAAATATTCTTAAATTGCTTTTCAGGAGAAAAGGCGTTGAAATTAATGAAGATTCCTATGGTCCTCACAGTGCCAAAGAGTGTCAGTATGGATGTCAAAGATTCCTCACTATAGTCCAAGTTAAAGGAATTTTCTGTTATGCGCGCTGTGTCTCAAGTGTCTCCGCGTGTTTCTATCAACGTTAGCAAGGTCAACTAATGAGAAGACTCCATGTTGCATTCTAGCGTGTCTCTCTTAGAACCAAATTTCTTGAAGACAAACGAGATTTTGTCAAGGGAATTTTATCATGCCTCCACGTTTAAATTCTATCTCTAAATATCCTAGAATCTGTCTCCAACTAGAAGATTCGAAAGATTTGAAGAGATGAGAAATTGAAGATCAGCAATATCGTAAAGTTTGAAATGGCTACTTCGCAGAGCTTCAAAGTATAAATAAAAGACTGGAGAAGACATTCAAACTTGGTGAATTATTGTTAATTTCTTAAGGGGTAAAATGCTACGCAAATTACTCTTGCTTCCAAAGAATTTCCACCGCAAGCAATCAGCAAACATCAAAGTCATATTTGTTTGTAATAGAGAGAAACTACTTAGATTAACATTGTAAGGATTCAACATTCCTATAAGTTGAATTCAGTTCACTTTCTTATATTGATCTGAGTGTCAGTTTGGGAAGGGTACCCAAACTGAGTTGAGCAGTAGTTAGAAAGGAGGGTACTTTCTATAATAGTATCTACCCATTATAAAGGCTTCTCCTCCTATTAAAGGAATGACTCACTAGTGGATTAAAGCTCGGAGACAGTATCCGAGGACTGGAGGTAGGCTAGGGGCCGAACTAGGATAAATCTCAGGTGTTGATGTTCTAACTTTAAGCATTAAGCTTGATCAGTGATCAGCTATTTCATCTCTCTCTCTCTTATTCATTATCATGCTTGTTATTCGATCTGTGATGAGTGGTCTTACTCAAAGATTGAAGATAAACTGTGCTAGTAAAGCTGAACAGTTTATAAGTTTTTGTATCGCACTCAACACACATACTCAGCACGCATATAAAAACCAAACTTTGCAATTAAACTTTAAAAATCTAAAAGTAACCAAGATTAAGCATTCACCCCCCTCTACTGTTGTTAAGAGCCCATTTACAGACCAACAATTATAATTAAGGAACCTTTATTATTTATCAATGCTTTTAATTTATTTATGTATCTCACTAATATCATATATATGTATTATATATACGTGCATTGATAAGACAAAGTCCATGACTATTTCATAACGTAAAAGTGTGAGGACATAGTGGGAGCTATGTGGTGTGAGAACTGCACATACTTATTACTATGAATAGTCTAAATATCCTTAGTCATAGTTTCACTGAAACTGGACATCAATGAAGCGGACAAACTAGCATTTTTAGGCTTACTCTTTAGATTAGATCTAAGAGGCCGATCTCACGAGATGAAGGTGGTACCTTGAGTTAACACATGAATGTATTCGGGTAATATATTGGAGATCGCTATAAACAAACACTTGTAAATAACTATATCCATGTGTTGGTATAATGTCTTATTATAGTAGTAGTACAAGTATCCTCAAAATTGAGATACTTATTACCTTATGTAGGAGTTGCTATACTTTGGGTTATACTTATTCATACCCTAGCAACTAGGATGATATAGGTGATTATGGGTATAGTGATGATCAAATGTTGGTAAGCCGAGTAGTCAAGGTGGGATCCATTGCTTTTGATATAGTGATATAATGGGAGATGTACCTTAGGGCCTCTTGTTGAAGAGACACACTCATAAACCTCTTATTAGAGTATAAGATCGATAAAATAGGTTTCTAGTCAATCTTGATACATTATGGCGAGTGGTATTCTTCGTTAACAAGTCTAATTCAAGGATAGCTACATCTATTACATGAGCTAACGCTTAATCTGAGCTTAATAAATTGGATGGTACTTAACCTGATGGAAGGAGTGTATTGTATTGGTTAGTATTGCAAAACCGAATCAAGTCACATGCATGTAACGTTCCAGGTATCGGGGGATCATACACCTCTGCTAGAAAGCCCATTTGATCATCTAGAGTTATCAGGTTCTATATCGGTTTGGAATACTGAGCCTAAAGGTTCCCGGATGGGAAGCCATGTTTAGGTTAACTTCTAACGGCTCTATACTTCGAGATCCTATGAGGTCACACACTTTGGGTATTTATCAGAATGAGTAAAGAAGTCGAATTCGTTGAAAGAAGTATTAATTGGTTGGACCGAATTAATAATTAAGGGGAATATAAGAGAAAATAGGAAAATTGCACAGAGCAGAGCAAGAGAATTTTTCCCATTACGAGTGAACCTCAAACGAACATGGGATGTTTGAAGTGGGGCCTGCCTGGCAGCCCCGAGAGTTGAAAATCTCACGAGTCGCTTGATAAGTGTATAATTACACTTATTATCATCATAATTTTATACAATAAACACTATAGTTTTAGTCATTTTTATACTTCATATAAAAGATTTCACGTGGTATGTAGTTTTTTTTATGCAAATGCAGATACTAGGTAAATCTTGGGAGTAAAATGAACTAAAGTGAATTCTACGAAAGAAGAGTGAAAAAGGTGCAAAATGATGCATGGAACTTGAAGATTTGGCTTATAATCGAAGATGTCAAAGATCGGTGAAAGTTCAAGGAGATTTCTGAAGAAAACTCAATTCACGATCGCGACAATACCTCGCAGTCACGACCTGTTCACTTCAGAAATAGAAATTTGCCAATCAAAGGTTCACGGTCACGAATCACATATCGCGGTCGCAACATGGATGGTTTTCTGGTATTATCTTCTTAACTACCAACCGCCAGATAAGTACGATCAACCGCCATCAACTACCAACGAAAAGACACTGGTCAGGAGTCAACCAATCATGAAAAGGTGCCTATCCATTGTGGATTGAATCAAAGCCTCTCAACCAATCACATTGAAGAGATGCAATCTTTCACCAATGGATGTGACTCTTCATTTGGATAGACACAACCCTTCAAACTCTA
>CATIWQ010278040.1:0-15374 GCA_949673415.1 Euphorbia schlechtendalii | reverse complement strand
TTGCGAGAATTGACGACTCCCATTAAAGAGTGGATACGGTTTGATCAACTTTAGCTTTCACTTGCATACCTTACAACTTTGCTTTGCTTTCTACTTATACTTTCTATTTCGAAGTTTATGATATATCTATGTGTCATAATGCGTAATTCGTGCTAAGTCATTTATGTTAATCAAGTTATATGCGTTGGAGTTAATTTTAAGAGTAGTTTCGGGGTTAACAATATCTTGTATAATCACTGGATTTGTGATATAACACTGTTTAGTGAGCTAACATTTTTGGAATGGTAACTTGCTAAATGTGGCTATGTGAGAGTGACCCATACTAAGCATAGTATTGATGTTGTCCAGGTTTTCATAATTATCTTATTTCGTTTGCGCTAGGTTTAGAAAAGTTATTTCATGTGTTGCTCTGTTGCGAATCATTGAACATCTGAGTGTTTTGAACAGAGTCTGTTAGATTAGTTTAGTGAGTCGTAACATCTTTGTTGAACCTGCATGTTTTTTCTGCTATACTTGTTCGTAGTGAAGATTCTATATATTTAGATTCTCTAATCTTCCACATCCAAAAAACTATACCTTATTTTATTTTCTTTTTATTATACTTCACTATTTAATCTTTAGAGCTAGTCCTTCCCTGTGGGATCGATATCTTTTAAAACTACATCACAACTATATACTTGCAGTTATCATCATTTTTCTATTTGATAAGAGGTACTAACAACATCTATACTTTACGTGAAAAAGTTCTTGGCACCGTTGATATTTAGCCAAACTCTTCGTGTAAAAGTTATTAAACTTGTCAGTAGAAAAGTGGCGAAAACTCTTCTCCTTCATTTTGGCTGTAAACTCCTCTGGAGCTGGTATCTTCTTCCCTTCTGACAGAGCCCTTTTCTCTGCTTCTTCAACTGCTATCCTTATATCTTTCACTGTCCCTTTGTGAGGAACATGAGTAAAGACCTCAACTATGCTTTGGTTGAGGGCCCTAATCATGTCATCCTTCTGAGGATCATCCTCTGAGATGACAGTCTCGCTATAGGTCTTGGTTTTCTTCTTCTCCTTTTCCATCTCCTCTTCCTTCTCCTCTACCTCCTCAGCCTCATCTTCACTAGGAATGACCATATTAGGATCAAATTCTCCCCTCTTCCTCTTGGTCAGGATGTTGATAGGTTGACTATCTTCTTCATCATCTGAGCTATTCTTCTCCATAGGCCTAGGCACATACTAGAACTTGTTCATGGAATAGGTAATTCCCTGAGCTTTTCCCTCGGTCACTTTAGTGGGAATTATCACTCCCTCAGCAGCAAGTGCCTTACTTTTGCTGATTCTGCTCCTCTTCGCCTTAGAGATCTCCTCCTGTTTCGACACAGGCTCCCTCTGCCTCTTAGGGGAGACTTCCTCAACCTCTTTTGCATTTTCTCCCTTCTTAGTGGCTCTTAATTCCTTCTCCCTTCCCTTCTTCATCAAATACTTCTTCAGAGCTTCTTCTATATCCCACTTCATCCCATAATCTACCTTCTTATCAAAGGTTTCCCTCACAATCTCGCTACCCAGATATTCATCTTCTTCTGAGCAATTTATCTCAGAGGATGCTACAATCTTAATGATTAAGCCACTAAGTGTGAACTTGTGGTGTAGCATATGCTGCATAATGATCACTGGCTAGTTGACCTTCTTCTTCTCCACTAGATGGAACAGAATGCAGTGCTCATAGCTAGATACTACATTTGTTGAGTTCATCTTCTAAAGTAGGAGATGAGCCATTATGAATTGCCAGCATCTAGGCTCCTGAGGCATATGGGTGCTTATCTTCTCTCCAAACCAACCTTCTGGCATATATGCCTTCCTATCATAACTTACAAAATCTTCACACCCTCATCTCAGAGCCAACCCTTCATCTTTCAAATTCAACAGCTCTGCCAGAAAAGCTGGAATAATGGTGATCTCCTTCCCTTTAACCACTATTTTGAGCTCTTCATCGCTCACAGTGCACCTTTTTAAGTTTTTATAAAACTTAGAAACTATTTTGGGGAATGTTGGCTCCGTCAGTCTAATCCAAGTTCCTAGTTAGTGGAACTCAATAGTTTCTTTGTAAGGAATTGATTGGAGAAAATAATTATCTTCTAGAAATCTCTGGGGGATTACAGTAGTAGGATTTGAAGAAAATTTATGTTTTTATAAGAAGTTTCTCAGAAAACTTAAGGAAATTCTGCGATTTTGGTAAAGTGATGAGATGATGAACAGTTTTTACCTATTTATATGGGTAGTTTCAGAGGGATGGTTTGGTAATTTGCTGAGATATAACAGTAAGGATTTCAGCATTTACCTTTCAAAATATATACGTAACCGTCAAGTACATAACTAACGGAAGAATGTGAACAGTTTTAACCTAAAGATTCGGATTAGGATTTGAATTTTTGAATTTTGAAATATGGAGTAATTCCCGGGTTAAATCTTCTGAGTTATAGCACTGTGCTAGTTTAAGAGGATGACTGTTGCTTCTGAGACTGGTTACTCTTTTGAGTAGTTATGGCAGCTTCTGAGCAACGTTCACACTAAGTTACTCATTCGTATTTCTCTTCTGAGGAAGGCGAATTGATCTTTGCTCAGAGGTTTTGTGAAAGATATCAGCTCTTTGATCTTCAGTGGAGATGTATACCAGCTTCACATCTTTCTTGAGAACATGATCTCTTATTAAGTGGTGTCTGATGTTGACATGCTTCATTCTGCTATGCTAAACTAGATTTTTTGACAGATCAATCACACTTTTGTTATCACAGAGAATCTTTATGCACTCTGACTTGACTCCATATTCTTCTAATTACTGTTTAATCCACAGCGCTTGAGCAACACAGCTTCCCTCAACCATGTATTCAACTTCTGTGGTAGACAATGCTAATGAGGTTTGTTTTTTACTATACTAAGAAACAATGCTATTCCCCAGAAAATGACATCCTCCAGTAGTGCTCTTTTTTTCCAATTGATCTCTTCCATATTCAGCGTTAGTAAATCATCTCAGTGAAAATTCTCCATTACTTGAATACCATAACCCAGCTTCTATGGTTCCAAGCAGATATCTGAGGATTCTTTTCACAACACTCAGATGAGACTCTCTTGGGTCACTTTGGTATCTCGCACAGTAGCATATTGCATAGTGAATGTCAGGTCTGCTAGTTGTGAGGTACAAAAGAGATCCAATCATTCCTCTGAATAGTTTCTGATCAATTTTCTTTCCTTCTGAGTCTTAGCTGAGTATAGTGTTTGAAGCCATGGGAGTTGACATTTCTCTTCCATCTTCCATACCAAATTTCTTCAGAATCTCCTTGGTATATTTTGATTGATTGATGAATATTCCATTTGAACTTTGTTTGATGTGCAAACAAGAAAGAATGTTAATTCCCCCATCATAGACAACTCGAATTCATTCTTCATTTGTGAACTGAATTCTTTACACATCTTTTCTTCAGTAGCTCCAAAGATGAAATCATCAACATAGATCTGAATAAGTAGTATGTTCTTATTTCTTCTGATAATGAATAACATGGTGTCTGTTTTACCTCTGACGTCTCCTTTTGAGATAAGGAAACTTGTCAGTCTCTCATACCAGGCTCTGGGGGCTTGCTTTAGAACGTATAAGGCCTTCTTCAATTTGTAGACGTGGCATGGATGCTTTGAATCTTTAAAGCCAAGAGGTTGCTTTACGTACACTTCTTCTGAGATAAATCCATTTAGGAAGGTACTTTTTACATCTATTTGGTATAGCTTAAATCCCATATGGGATGCAAATACCCAGAGAATTCTGATTGCTTCAAGCCTTGCTATTGGAGCGAATGTCTCGTCATAATCAATTCCTTCTTGTTGATTGTATTCTTGAGCTACTAGTCTAGCCTTGTTTCTGATCACATTCCCTTCTTCATCAAGTTTGTTTCTGAATACCCACTTAGTGCCACTGATGGATTTGTTCTTTGGCATTGGGACAAGATACCAGATGTCATTTCTGGTGAACTAATCTAGTTCTTCTTGCATGGCCATCATCCAACTTTCATCATATTCTACGTCTTCAAATTGCTTTGGTTCTATGATAGAGACAAATGCTTGATGACTTATCATTCTACTGAGTTATCTTCTGGTAAGAACATGATTCTGAGGTGCATTAAGGATCCTTCTTTCTGGATGGTCCTTCTTGGTTCTTATTTCTCTGGGCAAATCATGATGAATAGAATCCTCCTTTGCTTCTATTTATCTTTCTTCATCTTCACGTTCTGAGAATTTGATCTCTGATAGTTCATCATTTGTTGAATTTTATCCTTGGGTTGACTTAGAGGATTTTTTATGTGAGACAGAATCGCCATCTTCCTCTGAGCTTCTTCTTTTTCCTACATGGTTAATTTCATCGAAATCTACATGTACTCACTCTTCTAATGTTGTTGTTCTTTTGATAAAGACTCTATAAGCTTTGCTTTGTGTTGAGTAGCCAAGAAAAATTGCTTCATCAACTTTAGGATTAAATTTTCCTAGTTGTTATTTATTCTTGAGTACAAAACATTTACACCCAAATGCTTTGAAATACCCAATTTTAGGTTTTCTACTTTTCCAAATTTCATAGGGAGTTCTATCAATTACTGATCTAATGTTTACTCTATTCAGTATGTAGCAAGTAGTATTGACTGCCTCTGCTCAAAAGTATTTGGGAAGGTTGTTGTCACTCAGCATAGACCTGGCCATTTCAACTAAGGTTCTGTTACATAACCTGGAGAAACCTTCATAGGCTTCATCTTTACTACTTAGCAAAATAACCCATGTATATCTGGAATAATTATCCACTATAACCATGGTATATCTATGTCCACCCATGCTCATGGGAAGAAAAGGATCAAACAAGTCTAGATGAACTAATTCTAAGACTCTTTTAGTGGAAAAATCAGATTTAGACTTAAAGCTCTTCTTGAATTGCTTTCCATACTGACATGCACTACATAAGTGATCCTTTTCAAAGTTTAAGCTTGGCAGACCCTTAACAAGTTTCTGTTTAACTAATTTGGTCAGAAGATTCATGTTAGCATGTCCCAACCTTCTATGTCATAGCTATGACTCTTCTTCTTTAGTTATTAAACAGATATCTTTCTTTGATTTATCATTTAAATTAATTATGAATACATTATTGACTCTAGAAGCATATATTAAAGTTTTATTTGACTTACAGTCAATGACGGAGCATCCTTCTGAGTCAAAAATGACTTTTCTTCCTTGGTCACATAGTTGAGCGACACTCAGAAGATTGAACTTCAGTCCATCAACAAGGGAGACTTCTTCAATTTTGATTACTGATCCAATGGTTCCTTTGCCAATGATTTTTCCCTTTTTGTTATCCCCGAAGCTCACATTTCCATACCTTTTACGTTCTAATGAAATGAATGATGTTTCATCTCCTGTCATGTGTTTTGAGCATCCACTGTCTATATACCATATTTGTTGGCCTTTTGTGGATCTAAGACCTACCTGCAAAAGTAGATGGTTAGAATCTTCGAACCCAGTTTCCCTTGGGTTTTGGTGCATTATAAATTAGATTTGGCCAATCATAAGAATCATAAAAACCATTCTTAAATCTACACATAGAAGTTGTATGATTTTTCTTTCCACAAAAGTTGCAGAAGACCTTTACAGCTTCTCTGGCCTTTTCTTTCTGTAGAGTTCTGGGAGATGGGCAAAGATCAAAAGGTTCCTGAAGTGGTTGCCTCTGAAGTATGACTCTTCTTCTGGCTTGTGGATTTCCTTGAGTCATCTTCTGATATCCTCCCTTTTGATGGCTATTTACGTCATATCTATATCCATACTCCTTATATTTCCTTTGCTTTGGAGTTGAAGATTCACCTTGATACATCCTTTGACGATTTTGCTTTTGAGAGGCTTTTATCTTCTGAGAATGCTTCTTCTGCGAATATTCCTTCTTCTGCGGGTGTATCTTCTTTTGAGGAGGCTCATTCTTGTAAAGTTCTAATTTTCTAGGCAGAGTTATTTTACCCGATATATGTCCTTCTACCAACATTACTCTTCTGCTGAGGTCGGTGGCATTGAATCCTACCAAAACCAATTCTCTTTTAAGCTTCTCAACCTCAGTTTCAAGCTCTCCTTGCCTCTTGGGAATAGCTTTGGTGGAGTTATCTCTAGCTATATCTCGAATACAGAAGTCTTCAAAGACTTCTTCCAGAAGCTTCATATGTTTCTTGTTCTTCTTAACCTGGTTATAAAATTGTGCAAAAGGTTGTACGATTTCGTCAGAAATATTCAGTTTGGAATTTACCTCATCATTCCCTTCCTTTTGAAGATGAAACTTTCTCTGTGTTGCTATACCATGATTCAACTGTTGGGTACATATCATCTGCAGCCATGAAGCATATCTGAGTAGTCTCTTCATTCTCTGAGGAATCTGCAGAGCTTTCTTCTTCACTGTTGCTCCATGTTACCACCATAGCATTCTTTCCTTTGTCTTTTCTTAGCCTTGGGCAGCTTGATTTAATATATCCTTCTTGGTGATATTCAAAACAAGTTATAGGTTTTTTATTTTCACCTTTGATTTTCTCTTCAGTCCTTCTAAACTTGCTCTTCTTCTGGAAGTCTAACTTCTGAGGAAAATTTCCTTTCTTCTGAAACTTTTGAGGAGTCACTAAATTTTTCCTCATGAATTTCTTTAATCTTCTGGCCAGCATGGCTATATCCTAATCATCTTCTGATGAGCTCTCATCAACTTCTTCTGCTCTCAGGATTATTGCCTTCTTTCCTTCAGACTTTGCCTTTTCTTTCTTCTGAAAATTCTGCATAGAGATTTCATGAGTGATTAAGGAACCAATGAGTTCATTATACCTGTAAGTGGTGAGATCTTGAGCTTCTTCTATAGCAGTCTTCTTAGCCTGCCATTTCTCAGTTAGGCTTCTGAGAATCTTCTTCACTTGCTCCTCTTCTGAGAAGCTCTTTCCCAATCTTTTAAGCTCGTTGATAATATTTGTGAATCTAGCATTCATGTTTGATATTGATTCTCCTTCTTCCATTTTGAATAGTTCATAGAGTCGTAGATTTTGATTGATTTTTTACTCTTTGACATTATCTGCTCCTTCATAGGTTACCTCCAATTTTTTCCAGATCTCCTTCACACTTTCACATCCTGAAATTTTGGTATATTCTGTAGCATCTAAGGCATAATGTAAAAATTTAATGGCAGCTGCATTACTTTGTAATTTCTTCATGTCAAAGTCATTATATTCATTTTCTGGTTTAGGAGAGACTACCCCCTCTACAGTAGATGTAGAAATGTATGGACCATTGGCTATAGCAAGCCATGCATACATATCCTGAGACTGTATGAAATTTTTCATTCTATTTTTTCAGAATGTGTAATTCTTTCCAAAGAATAGTGGGGGTCTGGACACAGAAAACCCTTTTGGGAGTATCTTTGTGATCATGTTTCCAGGCAAATACTTCATGCTATTTTCACCCATTTTAATCTATTACTCTAGATGTGTTAAGTTTGTTTTTGAGTTCCTTCTCTGATACCAATTGTAGGACCCAGTAGGGTGATAAAATAGGTCAGTGGGGGGGTGAATGACTCTTTTTTTGAGTTCACTGTATTCTTCAGAAGGTTTTTTTTAAGGTACTTCTGAGTAGTTATTCTTTACTCATAGTCCCTTTTTTATGTTTTAAGTGTTTTAGTTGCAGAAATAAATAAACACAATAGAGAAGAGTAAGGAAATATGAAAACAACAATTTTATCCTAGTTCAGCCTCTGCCTAATCCAATCCTTGGAATCTATTGTCCAAGATTTAATTCACTAGTGGTTTTTCTTCTGGTGAAAAGCAAACCCTTTACAGCTTGTGATTAAAGTTCCTTCCAATAATCTTACAGGAGTACCATCCTTCTGTATCTGAGGCTCTGAGCTTCATCTCTCTTAAGTACCTTCCTTATGAGATTATCAAGCTCCCTCACACTAACTTACCCTCAGCTTAGTGTGATTCACAACAATTTATAGATAAACAATTTTAATGAGCTTCTGAACTTTGTTTCAGTTAGCTCAAGTACAAACAGATAAGATTTGAATGTTTGCTAGAAGAAGATTGCAAATAGATTGAGAATTTGTTCACTCTTGAATTCTTTCATTAGTTTCGGCAACCTTCTTCAATGATGGAAATCATCCTTTTATAGAGGGAGAGAATGTTTCCGTTGATTTTTGGACCGTTGCCAAGATTCTACCGTTGTCTCCTAATCTTGTTTCTGTTAACAATCCGTTAGACTAGCTCATCCAACTCTGATTCGTGCAATACTGTATTAGGTTAATTTTGGGGGTTCACTTTGTACGGTAGTTGCAGATGAGATTTGCAGAGAAATTCTTGTTCTTGATTTTGCAACAAATTTTGTATTGTAGTGGACTTGGGGACAACAAGCGCGGATGCAAAGTTAGCTTTTTTTACTTTTAGCGTCGAAAGACTAAGTTGTCCTTTCAGTACATCAAAGGAACTTCTTAAGGTTCTGAGTCTTGAGTGTTCTTCTGAATTTCCAACACCTTCTGAGTTGTCAAAGTTCTGCTAAAGTGTTATGTGGTTTCTAAGGTAATTTACTTCTGAACTTAGAAATTACAAAACTAATATATCTTCAGAATCCAACAATTTTTATAATTTGATAAAAGTTTAGGTTAAATTCAGGTCAAATACATGAACACCCCTTAAAGTTAACTAAAAAAAAACGGATGTCACCCTTAACTTTCAAAAAGATAAATTATCCCTTTTAACTTGGCAAAATGCATCAATTCGCCCCCTCAATGCCCGTGTCAACTTCTGTTTGGAGGAAGAAAAATCATAAAAATGACATCTTTAAAAAATTAAACCAACCAGATTCTTGACATGTTGAGTTGAGGGGGCTAATTGGATCGAAATTGCCAACTCAAGGGGGGTATCCGAACCCTTTGTAACTTCAGGATGACATTCGATTTTTTTAATAAACTATAGGACGGTGTTGATGCATTAGGCTTTAAATTTATACACTATAGTTTGGATATATATGTAATTTATGTATCAAGACATGAATAGTTCATCAAGGCCCAACATCACAAATAGGGTCCCAATTGCGCCGTCTCTCAGCCCATTCAAGATGTTGTCCGACGGGCCCAAAAGGCAACACAATATTGTTTGAAATGTAAATGAATTAGTTAGGGAAATGAACCTTGCCAACGAAAGCAGAAAGGCCGCCCAACTTGATAACACCAACAGCAACATTAGCCGGAGAACCAGCCGTCGCAACTTTGTTGAAGATATGTGCTTCTCCGGTTGAAACTCCGCTTATATTTGGGACTAATTCAATTAATAACTCCCCAAAGCACACTACAACCCCACTCTTGTTATGCTTCTGATTTTCCTAATCCTTCAACCTTGCACTTAGTAGCTCCTTCGAAGATCTTGTAAACGTATCCTTGGAATTTATCTTAGATAACCGCCGCTGCCGGGAGGTTCGGTCAAGACTTACCGGGAAACAGCAACTGGTCATCTTCGACTCTTTCTTCAAAGATCAAATAACATGATCCAATCGACTTTTTTCAACTTCTGTTTTTATATAAACCTGTCTTCAACTTCCTTAATCTCGGGAGTTTTTTTACTTTTAGTTAATTAATTCATTCTCTAACTCCTCCGACTCCTACGAATTCGAAGGATCGTACAAATTGTACGTGGTTTTTGTCCTTTTGACTTGGACTTATCTTGGTTGGGATATACAAATACAATGGTCAATTTCCATATTGACACCAGCTTGGTTGACATCCATTTACACTTTACAATCTCCACCATTCATCTTTGGTTAGTTAGATCTCCACCATAAGATGAAAACAAGATGGATGGTGGAGATTACATAGTGTCAACGGGTGTCAATATAAAATTACCGCTTTTACAGAAATTCTATATTGACACCAGCTTGGTTGACACCCATTTACATTTTACAATCTCCACCATTCATCTTTGGGTAGTTAAATCTCCACCATAAGATAAAAACAAGATCGATGGTGGAGATTGCATAGTGTCAACGGGTGTCAAACAATTGGTGTCAATATAAAATTACCGCTTTTACGAAAATTCTATATTGACACCAGCTTGGTTGACACCCATTTACACTTTACAATCTTTAAAATTTATCTTTGAGTAGTTAGATCCCCACCATAAGATGAAAACAAGATGGATGGTGGAGATTGCATAGTGTCAACGAGTGTCAAACAATTTGTGTCAATATAAAATTACCGCTTTTACGGAAATTCTATATTGACACCAGCTTGGTTAACACTCATTTATACTTTATAATCTTCACCATTCATCTTTGGTTAGTTAGATCTCCACCATAAGATGAAAATAAGATGAATGGTGGAGATTACATAGTGTCAACGGGTGTCAAATAATTGGTGTCAATATAAAATTAACGCTTTTAACAGAAATTCTATATTGACACCAGCTTGGTTGACACCCATTTACACTTTACAATCTTCACCATTCATCTTTGGGTAGTTGGATCTCCACCATAAGATGAAAATAAGATGGATGGTGGAGATTGCATAGTGTCAACGGGTGTCAAACAATTGGTATCAATATAAAATTACCACTTTTACAGAAATTCTATATTGACACCAGCTTGGTTGATACCCATTTACACTTTACAATTTCCACTATTCATCTTTGGGTAGTTAGATCTCCATCATAAGATGAAAATAAGATGGATGGTGGAGATTGCATAGTATCAACGGGTGTCAAACAATTGGTGTCAATATAAAAAAAACCTTTTCTCCGAAATTCTATATTGACACCAGCTTGGTTGATACCCATTTACACTTTACAATTTTCACTATTCATCTTTGGGTAGTTAGATCTCCACCATAAGATGAAAATAAGATAGATGGTGGAGATTGCATAGTATCAACGGGTGTCAAATAATTGGTGTGAATATAAAAAAACCTTTTCTCGGAAATTCTATATTGACACCAGCTTGGTTGACACCCATTTACACTTTACAATCTCCAGCATTCATCTTTGGGTAGTTAGATCTCCACCATAAGATGAAAACAAGATGGATGGTGAAGATTACAAGGTATCAAACAATTGGTGTCAATATAAAATTACCGTTTTTTTTATACTAAATATTTATGTATGCTAGCATTAGTATAAATTAAGAAAATTATGCTTGTTTGGTTAATTGTTGATCTATGTCATCATGATCAACTAAGGTAAAAAATAAAACAAAAACCTATCGATTATAAAAATGGTACATTATATTTGGAATTTGTGCAAAATATTATTTTTCCTTTCTTCATTATAATTTTATTCAATATTAAGGTTTTGTTTGGGATGGAGTTTTTGAGGGGAAGGTATGGGATGAGAAAGAGATTCAAGTGCTTGGGACCAATTCTTTGTAGGGATGGGAGAGGAAAAAGCTAGAGGGGCCTCCCTTCATTTCCTGTCATTTCTTCGAATTTGGTTCCCCCCAAATTGGTGGAATTTGGGGGGATGAATACTTAGTTTTACAAAATTAGCCTTCATCTTTTATTTATTTATAAATACGTTTAGTTTTAAAGGGCTTTTAAGCAATTTACACATTTCTTTTACTTTATAAATCCATCTCTTCTTCTTAAACACAATAATTTTAAAATTATCCCATTCCCTTAAAATTCTATACCTCACTTCCTTTTCCTTTACCTTCACTTTTTAAAAAAATTCTTCAAAAACTTGCTCCCAAACAAAGCCTAAAAGTGTACAAATTGCTGATAGTTAAGTTTGAAATTAAATCAATAAAAAAAAAGTTGCTAAACAATAATTAGAAGTCATTTTGTTTTCCAATTGGACTTGATTGAATTGTGGATGGTGATGATCAAATATCAAATCTCGATTCCTTCGAAAATCCTTTAATTTTTTTTAAAAAAAGCCATTTCGTTTCATAAGAGATTTACCGTTCCCTATTGTTTTTTAATTAAAAGACAAATTAGCAGACAACAGCAAAATGCCAAAGAATAAAACATTAACAAGAAGAGGATGTGTAACAAATATAGCACGTTCATGCACAACTTTCTTCTAAGCTAACATTTATAAGAAATGCAGTCGGGAAATTTGACATGAATTAAATGTACTAAAGAAGTTTTTAAGGACTTGAATGTCAAAATATTTAGCACTAAGCAAATTTCATATATATATATATAAGTCTTACACATCACAGTATCAAAATTTCCCAAATAAAACCATCTAAGTCATTAATTAAAACATAAAAATTAAATATATAGAGAGAGACTTAATTTCTTCTTTAATTTGATTCAAAGGACCCAGCCCTGCATGAAATTAGTCTCACTAACTATAGTACTTCTTGGAACAGAAGATCCTTCAGATTGAACATACTGATGGTACCTGTTCATTCAACAACAGTTTAAAAATAAATTACCCCTTGTTATAATTATTTAGCAATGAATTATTCTTGGCATCATGAGTAAGAGTAAAAATAATAATGGTCATTTTTTTGTAATTAAAGCTAATTAGAAATTTTGTTTACTATTATAGAGTAGACAGTCCCATATTCTAGGCACAGTTGAAATTCAGCTCAGTTTTGCTTTTTTTTAAAAAAATGAAATTGACGAAATTTATGGGAAAATAGTAAAGTTGAGCTAGATTTTATAGTATATATACAGTTAAACTTAAATGATAAAAGTTAGGGTGTTTACAAGGAAAGCAAATTGCTACACTCATTAAAATAATGGCATTGCCAAAAACGCTAAACCATCAAGACATTATACACTTCAGCATCATTCTAGCGAAATTATTAGCAAATGACCTATTATCTTAATAAATAAATATAGGACATGTTGTTAACATTAATTTCTGCAGCTCTAATATTGTTTTGTTTTTTAAAAAAACGGGTATTAAAGTTGGTGAAAAAAAGAGTACCCGATTTGAAGGACGGGCTCAGGATCACAGTCAAGGGAATGAGATTGAGAAGGATGGAGATTAAAGTTGGTGTTGGGATCAGAGTTCCACATTTCTTGGATTGCCGCAAGGCTTTGTCCTTCTGTTGCCACCTGATACTTGACATATACATGTATTAAAATCACAATCAATACTAATTATACAAGTAATAATTATATACATATTTATGTTTCATTTGTTTATATATATGTAAGACCTTCAGTTTGAGTTGCTTGTTCAGGTCTCCAAGCTGACGCTCCTGCTAAAGCCCAAAAGCTAATCTATTATTAAAATCATAATCCAATATCCTATGGATAATTTGTATGAATAAATGATAGACAATACAAATAAAAAATTCCGGTTCACAATACAATATTTTCTATTAAATAGAATCTAGAAATAAATTAAATGGGTATGAAATTTCCAATTAGTAATGAATAGACTGCTAGAAAAAAACTAATTTCATATATCAAAATTAATCTGTATATATTTCTCTAGTTATTTATAATTAATTGAAAATCTGAAGCAGCAAAAAAGTTCCTGGAAAACTATAGAGTTTTCTCTAATGACAAATTAGCTCTAGTACTTAGTTATAAGAATAAAAAATTCTTTTTTCATATATAGAAATTAACTAATTGAATTATATTGTCCAATTTTTTTATTATAATATTCTCTTTGTTCTCTATTCTTTAGCTATTTGGCAAGAGCTTACCTTTCTGCGGAGATCATCCATCTGCTGAATCATAATCTGTGTCTACATATAACAAATTGTGTTATATATGCATGCAATAAAATTAAAATTATGTTAGGAATAAAATGATGAAGCGCATTAATTAACCTTTCTTTGCCTAGCTACTGCTAAGGCTGCCTCCAGCTGTTTCTCCAGGTTTTGCAGTTCTTTCACACTTAGTGGCCCAAGATCTTCCCCAAGCAAGTGCCTGTCAAAACATTTCTTATTCAATAAGTATATACCAAATTAGTAATTTATGAATCAAAAATAAAATGAAATCAACCTTTGAGTTTGTTGAAGAGATTCATATTTTGCCTTCAGTTTGGTTACCTCTTGATACCAGCCCTGTATTAAAACAATACAAGGTTGAAAAATGATTAAGCTGAAATTGTTGTATAAATTCCTTAGAAACGAATTAATTAACATCTAATTTGTGTAAAAAAAAGAAACCTGTGTTTCACGTTCAATGGCGTTGTTATCTGCAGGAGTGAAGCAGCAACGTTGATACCTTTCAAGGGTTTTTGATGTGCTGCCCAAATCAATAAAACAACTAATTAACCAACAATAACTACAACAAGTTTGTGTTTTTTTCTTAATTCTTAAGATCTTTAAAAGAAAAATCACAGGTCAATTATGGAAGTGAAGATTGAGTAAAAGGAAATGTATAGTCCAAAAGCTAAAAATCACAAAACTGGGAAGATGGGTTTGAAATGCAGTAAAATCAATTGAGTAAATGATGTGAAAGAGAGATCAGAAGCAATAATGGAACCGCAAAATCAGTTTATAATTAAAAAATACAATATTTTGAAAAAGAAGAAACCCTAGATCTTACACAGAGGTCCATGAAGATGATCATGGAGTGATTAGACTGGGCAAGAACAAAAGCAAAACGCTGGTTTTGATCAGTAATCGACTCTGGTACCAAAAGCCTTCAGTACAGTTTTTCATTAGTATCCCTAACCTTCACTTTTCAAAACCTAAAAAGAAATTACCCAAACCCACCCTATAACACCTGCTGCATACAATACGATACAATACACAAGGGTTTGTTTAAGTTCCAGTTCCAGTAGTTTACGCATGACAATATTGTTGGGGATGAAACAAGAATAATAAGATCGAATTTTTTGAAGGGCACATATTTTGCAAAGACAAAATCAACTAAAATGATATGAAGAAAAGATTTATACCCAGCGCTGCCAAATTCGAAAAGCTTGCCGCGGCTAGAGAAGATGATAAGGGCAATTTCAGCATCACAGAGAACGGAGAGTTCATAAGCTTTCTTCAACAATCCATTTCTTCTCTTGGTGAAGGTGACTTGCCTGTTGATTTTGTTTTCTATCCTCTTCAACTCAACTCTTCCTCTCCCCATTTCTTCACTTAATTCAGAATCCTAATTATTGATATGAATATCAAAGAAGAGTAGTTGCACAAAAATGGAGGGGGAGGAGTGAAAGTTAAGGTAGTATAAATAGGCATGAAATGGAGTAAGTTGAGAAAACCCAGGCTTTCTTTTTCATTTTTCCATTTTCGGTTTTTTATTTTCCTTTTTCTTATTTCTTTCTGCCATTTCTGATTTCCTTATTTGGCTTAGTCCCCTTTGTATACGCTTCTTGTTGGAGCGTTGATTCCACTCTTAACACTCTCTTATCATAACTACGCTTGGGGCCTATTTCAGATTTAAAACA
>CATIWQ010278027.1:0-12454 GCA_949673415.1 Euphorbia schlechtendalii | reverse complement strand
TATCTTGCGATTGGTAGTTGATAAGAGATAACAAATAACCATCACAAGTCACGAACGCGAATCACATGTCGAGATCGGAACTAATGGTTGACAACTTTCTATTTTGAAGAATAACAAGTCACTACCACGAATGGGTGTCACGACCGTGAACAATGCTTTTTCTTCAAAATTCTTCTTGCAACTTTACCGATCTTTCAAAGCTTCGATCCTAAGCCAAATCCTTGTGTTCCATGCATCTTTTTGCACCTTTTTCACTCTTTTTCCATAGAATTCCATCTTTGATCATTTTACTCCCAAGATTTACCTAGTTTCTGCATCTGCATAAAAAACTACATACCACGTGAAATCTTTTATATGAAGTATAAAATGAAACAAAACCATATCATTTTATGATTGAAAATTTCATGATAATAAGTGTAAATATACACTTATCAGCCATGTGAGTGGGAAAGAGAGATGAGGATGGTTTGGACCCCCTCCCTCGCACTTCGAGGAAGTGTGCTAGGTGGAATGATTGGCACCCGTAGATCAGCTATCATTGCTTGTTCTAGATTTTGAGTTTTATTTCATAGCCTATGTGTTTAACTTATTTTTTAGAGTTATCGAAACTATTTTATTAGAACTTGTTGAGTTTACTTGTGATATTTTACATTTATGCATTCATACAAGATAAACATAAATCTTGCAAAAAAATGACATTTCATTGATGCTTTAAAAAGGGGTACAAATTTTTCCAATGATTTATCTCTCGCCATTAGCTAGCCTCAGTTAGGTTTCCTAACTAACGGTCTCTCTATTCCTCTTAGAGCCCTAATTTTTGCCTGAGTCACCCTTTATGGGTTTCCAGCTCAGCAGAAAGGTCCTAATTGTTGCCCAACTATCGAAGTGCCATTTTTCATACTAACTTTTCATATATTTCTTTCTTTTGTACTACTTTTTATTGATTTATTTCTTTTAGCCCTAGATGTGGTAGTGCTTGAGTCTGCCTTTGTGTTTTGGGTTGACAAATTCGTACCCATCCATGTCCATGATCTTGACAATTTCTTACATAAGGAGCTTCCAAATTTGAGCAAGCTTTCCCTGGACATTCACATTTGATGATCTCATTTATTTTAAGACAAAATATCCCACCTCTAAAGGTTGACTCCTAGGTGGTCTAATACCTTCATACATTATTCATCTATCATGTTCAACTGCTCGAATTTGGCCCTTGCCCAATCTAATTCCTTTAGCTTTGCTTCCAAGGCTACCTAAAGAGATCTCACTACAATTTTAACTTGTAGGACTACCTTCATCCCATGCACTAGTGAGAATGGGGTCTGATCAGTAGGAGTTTTGACACTTGTTCTATACCTCTAAACTATGAACAGATAGCTTATCAGCCTAGTCTCTGTAGGTAACTACCATTTTACTTAGAATTTTCTTAATTGATTTGTTGGCTACTTTCATTACCCTGTTGGCTTGTGGTTTGTAAGGTGATGAACGATGCTGCTCAATTCCATACTTTTCTACTAAGTCTGCTGTGGCACCTTGAAACTGAACCCCATTGTTAGATAAAATGCGATGCTAGATATCGTAGCGAGCACCGTTTCTATAAATTGGCCAAATTTTGCCAATATAGACATGCTATAAAGCTCGGACAGGGAAGGTAACTGATGTCCCCGTAAATCTAACACTCATAGTACTTTCTCACTTCAGCCATGCAATGTGAAATCATTATTATCCATAAATAGCCTTACCGTTGGATTTTCTTTGCAAGTGCCAAGCCATTTATGTGGGGTCCACAGTCTCCCACATGAGTATGCCGAATAACAACCAACGTTTATTTTTCGATGAGACACCTCAATAGTAAACCTTCAAAGGTGCATTTGAACAAGTCGAAGAACCAAAATCTAATGACTTTTTCCTTTTAGATATACCGCTATGCTTAGGAATGTCTCAATGTCCAAGAACCAAAATCTAATGAATTTTTCCTCCTCGATTTCCACAAGTAGAAAGTAGAAAGGTTCTTTCGTTGTCTGAAGTATAACTAGTTTTATCGACTGATTTTCAATACCTTCCCACATTAATGCTAGAGTAGCAAGAGCTTCTGCCATTTGGTTTTCATCCCTCGGTATATGATTGAAAACAAATTTTATAAACCTTTGGGATGCCTTCCAAATAGCTACAATGTAGGGATGGAGAGATTCTTCTCAAATTTCCCAGTCTCTAATTACTTGCTTAATGACAAAGGCAGAGTTTCCTACCATTGAAACTTCTTTGGCTCGCACTTTCTTGAGTGCTTCTAACCCAAATAAACAAGATTCATATTCAACTCCATTGTTCGTTATTGGAAATTCTAGGCGCTTTGATAGTGGTATAACCTTGTTTTATGGGGTTATAAAAACAACACCTAGACCTGCCCCACATCAATTTATTTCTCCATTGAAGAACTTTCTCAATTCTAATCACATGTCTTCTACAACTACCAATTTCTCATCTCGAAAATCTATGTTTTCGAGGTAGTTAGAGTCTAAGGGTTGATTTGCAAGAAATTTTATGGCTGATCCTCCCTTAATCACCTTCTTGGTTACATACTCAATGTCAAATTCTGATAATATGAGTAACCGACATGAGAGTTTCCCGGCTAGGGTAGGGGATTGATAAAGATATTTCATCGGGTTGATCTTTGTGATTTCCTGGATTCTATAAGATTAGAAATAATGACATAACTTCCTCGTTGGCCAAATCATTATGGTACAAATTTTTTCCACTAAAGTATAGTAGACAACATGATCACACTTATATTCATGTTCTTGGATGAGCATTGCTCCAATAGATGATTCCTCGATCGCTAGGTATATAATTAGTGGTTTTTCGGGTACTGGTGGATTTATGAAATATTGCTTGATCTTGTCAAAAGAAATTTGGCATTGATCATTCCAGACTACAATTTGGTCCTTTCTTAACAGCTTGAAGATCAGTTCATAGATGATGGTGAGCTTGGCGATGAATCTGTTGACATACTACAGGGATCCCAAAATCAAATGAACTTCTTTTTCTGTTTTTGGTGGCTTGGCTTTTTTCGAGGTCCATTTCAATCCCTCTTTAGCTGATGATGTGGCCTAGAAATTCCCAAATGTCACCACAAATACACACTTCTTCGGGATCAAGCACAAATTGTACTTTTCAATCTTGGTAAGAAATTTGTCCAACGCAGCCAGCTATTCTTCTTGAGTGTGAGACTTGATAAGTATATTATCAACATATACTTCCACCTCCTTATGGATCATGTCATGAACTAAGGTAGTAATTGCCTGTTGAAATGTTTCCCTGGTAGTAGACACCCAATTCAGTGATGAAGGCCACATTGACCTTGTCTATTATAACCATTAGAATTTGGTTGTAAATTGAGAATCCTTCCATAAAAGAATACATAGCTACCCTTGATGCATTGTAGACCAAGACATTGATGTGGGGTAGGGAGAAATCATCCTTTGGAGATGCTTTATTCAGATCCCTGAAGTCCTCGCAGACTCTGAACTTACTGTCATTCTTTGCAGCTAGGTCGAAGTTAGCCAACCACGTCGGGTATTCAACCACTTCTAAGAACTTGGCCTCAATCTATTTTGCCAATTTTACCTTGACCTTCTCTGCCCATTCATGTCTTAGGCAAATGATGTTCAGAAATCTGTCTATCAACCCTAGGCATGTTGTCCAATGACCAAGTGAAAGCTACCACATAACATCTAACTACGCTCATTATCTCTCTTTTTTCATCAAGATTCAAATCATTGGAAATCGTTACCATTTTATGTGACTCGTTTGTACCCAAATTAATTTCATTTAATGATGTGCCATGAATTTAAAGACATTATGAGTATGATAGCATGAATGCATGGTGCCATCTGGCAGAACATCAAACAAGTAAGAAAAACTGTTGGATTTCATTGATGAATATGCCTCATAGGAAGAATTGTTCATGTAAAAAGTACTACAAATGTTTAGTATTACATCTTCATTATTTTCATCCTCCACATGCAGAGGGTCTTGAGTTGTCAAGATGGGTGCAGGTGCCTTTTCAGAAGCCTCGGGAGCCACCTTTTCCTCTAGCAATGATGGAACCAGCTTCTCGGTTAAAAGCTTGACTGTATCAGATATTGCCTTGTCTCGGGTGTTAAACTTCTACCTCATAAGTTTGGCGATAGCCTTTTTAAACATGGAGAAAACATCCTTTAGCTCTTCTTCTACCTTAAGTTTAGACTCATTACTCGACTAGTCACCCTCATCCTCTGTTTCTTCAAGGACTAGCATTGGTTTTTCCTCAAATAGCATGGTATTTTTCGACAACTAAATCAACTTGCTAGCCGTAAAGATAAAGATATCATTGAAGATCTAGAACCCCCTAGCTTTCTCCCTATTAAGAATCACCGGCTTGGGCTCACCAAGATATACCCTACTCCCTTCAACTTCACATACGCTCACCATGTTGTAGAATAGTGACTTCTTATGCTTATACATTTTGTGATTCGGGGTAAAACCTAAATGGAGTCCTTGAGTGACTAGAATAGGATCAATTACCCTTAGGATCCCTTGATGATTTTTACCAAGCCCTCTTCTTAGGACGAAGACTTACTTCTTCATTAGTGCTTTCAGACTACCAAGGAAATAGTGGTACCCTTTCGGAGTTTTCCATTCCCTCCTTCTCTCCTTGGTGGATACTGCAACCCTGAGCCCTTGAGAGTCCCGCTTCTCGAATGCAGTGGCTAATATAATAGATTCTTCATCCACTTCAATTGTTAGTGGCTTTCCATTATGGATGAGTTTAATCTTTAGGTGCAGGGTGGATGGGGTTGTACCCAGAGCGTGGATCCATGGTTAACCCAAGAGTAAAGAGTAGGTCACTAGCCAGTACTGTGAATTTAACCTTGGAGGTCACCCCGCCTGTAGTTACTTCTGCATTAATGGTTCCCACAACACTCTATTGTGTTCTCCGAGCTCCGCTGGTAACTCTGACTGTTCAAAAGTTATGATTGGAAGTTTGTGGGGTATGATTACCTCCCCAATTGTTGCACACATTTCCACCACTAAAGTGGTGGGTGCCACATGCATCTCCATCAATCTCTTCACTAGTCCTATCTGGTGTTACTAAGAAATCTGAAGCAGCTTCTAAATACTAAACTTTGCTTAAGTTCCCTTTAGCTGATTCACTAACGAGTCCACATCTAAATCATCTTCATCCACTTTTAGAGGAAGTAGGGGTTCAAGTTGCTCCCTAGCATTCTCGTTAGTAGCAGAGTTGTTCAGTTTGACAATATCTTCCCTTTAAAAGGCTCTCCCACTTCTGGTGACCCTCAACACAAAGTCTTTAAGTACTCTTGTCTCGGTCAGAGTTACCTAGGGGAATAGGTCATACCCATCATTTGATTCTTCCCATGATTCTTTTAGCTACTAGGCATCCAAGTTTATTGATTTCTTCTCATACACAATAGTCTCACTTTCCACCGAGACCACATCATCCGGTTTCTTCTTCCTTCCAAACTTTAACAAATAAGTGTCCAAATCAATTTCCACCCATTTTGGCATGTTGCTTGAGTCTACCTCCATCGCATCTTCCTTAGCTTCTACCCTTTCTACTAAGAAAACATTGACTAGAGGATCAACTTTCATATCATGTCCACCGTTAGTGAATGTGTTCACTTTTAGATTTGAACTTGTTAGCATTTCGAAGACCGAGTTGGAGGGTGTCCCAAACCCTACTACAAGAATGTTGTGAGATTCCACTACACGATCCTTGTCCAAATGATGGGCATGATGTGATAACTCATCAAATAACTTAATCATAATTATGGATAGGTGATGGTGGTACCACCCGTGGGCCCCTTCTAACATAAACCTAATAGCGAGTTGCTTTTCGGTATTGACGGTATCACTACATATATGAGAATCCACCTACGAAAGTAGCTCATGAATGTTTCATTATCTCCTTGCTTATACGCAAATAGGTCAAGCATGTACTACCTAGGTCTTTTAAGGAATGAAAAATTATGACTGGAACTTGATAGTAATGTTGTTCCATGTACTCTTATTCAACACTAATTGCATCTCGTACCATTCGCTTGCAACTCTCGCAGGGGAAGAAGGAAATTATGTTGTCTTCACGGTCGAAAAAAAGCCCTATGCTCGACATAAAGTGGAGAACTTAAAAATGTGGGAAGATGGTGCGTCAGTCCCATAAAAAATAGTCATACCAGCTAATAAGTGTACAATTACACTTATTATTATAACATTTTCAAACATTAAATGATATGGTTTTGTTTCATTTTATACTTCATATAAAAAATTTCACCTAGTATGTAGTTGTTTTTTATGCAAATGTAGGAACTAGGTAAATCTTGGAAGTAAAATGATTAAAGTTAGAAATCTATGCAAAAATAGTGAAAAAGATGCAAAAAGATGCGTGGAACTTAAGGAATTGGCAAAGGACAGAAGATGTCAAAGATCGGTAGAAATCACAAAGAGGAATCATGTGAAAAAAGCATGTCACGATCGTGACACATATATCGCGATTGCAACTTGTTAACCTTCACAACAGAAAGTTTCCAACCAAGTATTCATGGTCATGAGATACATTCGTGGTTATGACCTTGACGGTTTTTGGTCAACTCTTCTCTTCTTTCAACTAATGGATAAGATTGATCAACCGCCATCAACCGCCAACCGCAAAGACACCTTTTAGATGTCAACCAATCAAGAAAAGGTGCCTTTCGATTGTGGATGAGGATGAATCTTTGCATCCAATCATATTGAAGTGATGCAACTCTTCACCAATGGACACGACTCTTTGTTTGGATAGATGCAACCCTTCACACTCTATAAATAGGTTTCAAAACTCAACAATTTCATAGTGCATGGTTATGGAATGATTAGAAGGTATTGAATGATAGTGTGTGTGTATAGATAGAGAGTTTAATTTCTACAAATATTTGAGCATTTGTTGTATGAGTGTAATTGCAAAGCACTTATCAATAAAAGTTTTCATTCTTCAACATTTTTTTATTCAATATTCACAAAGAATAGCATCATAGCAGAGGTTCTATACGAGTCGAGATCGGATTCAAAGTACATGCAAGAATTGTTGGAATTAACGACTCCCATTAAAGAGTGGATATGGTTTGATCAACTTTAGCTTTCACTTGCATACCTTACAACTTTACTTTGTTTCCTGCTTATACTTTCTACTTCGAAGTTTATGATATGTCTATGTGTCACAACGAGTAATTCATTTTGCGTCATTTATATTAATCAAGTTATATGCTTTTGAGTTAACTTTAAGAGTGATTTCAAGTTTAACAAGATTATGTATAATCATTGGATCTGTGATTATAACGCTATTTAGTGAGCCAACATTTTTGGAGTGGTAACTTACTAAATATGGCTATGTGAGAGCGACCCCGTACTAAGCATAGTAATATAGTTATCTAGGTTCTTAGAAGTGTCATAATTCATTTATCCTAGATTTAAAAAAGTCATCTCATTTGTTGCTCTGCAGTGAATTATTGAATATTAGGGTGTCTAGAACCTTATTTGTTGAAGTTATCTAGTGTACGAAATATTCTTGATGATTTTGCATGTTTTTCTCTGTTAAACTTGTTCGTAGGAATATCTCTATATTTTACTCTTCTCTAGTCTATTCATACATCTATCCATTCATCCGTCTATCATTCAAACCCCTCCAATATAAATTCCATATTTTCATTTACCCCGCAACTCTAGTTGGTCTTTAGAACCAAATTAATTCCCTATGGGATCGATATCTTTTAAAACTACATCAAAACTGTATACTTGCAATGGTCACCATTTTTCTATTTGATAAGCGGTATTGACAACACCTGTTCATATTTTAAACTTTTATCTTATCGATAGAAAGGTGGGGAACAAGGTTTTTTGCTTCATCATCGAATATAAGCCCTCAAAATAAATAGAGTCAAAACCTGCGATCAAGTTTTTGGCACCGTTAGGGGAAGGCAAGTGTGTTTTAAAGATCAGGAGATTACGGTACAAATTACTAACTTTTACTCATTTATTCCTTTCCTATACTATACAATTTTCTATATGTAAAAAGATTATGAAATAATCATCTTGGAGGTGATACGTCATAATATATCATCTTAATTCTTGACAAATAGAAGATTTTCTTCTATTTTACCCATTCTCATTCGTGACATATACTCGCGCTTGTGAATTTCCTTGTGAAAACATTCTGTTTCTTGTTTTCTATACTCACGATCGTGACTTGTGCTAAAACTGCAATAGTGGCAATTTTTTGAAGGTTTCTCTCAAACGCTATATATAAGAGAGCTAATTTTCGTAATTCTTCACTTCAGAAATCCAAAAATCCTTTTCTTTAGATAACATATTTGTTCCAAACCTTGAAAATCAATCAATCCTTTTCTTATCTTCAAAATGGTACACCCTAAAAAATCTAGTCTCATTCCTCCTTCAAAGCTACAAGAGTGGTATGAAGCACCTTTTCCTATATTAATCTTGAGAGGAAGGTGATCACCTTGAATCCATCAAAGATGTAGAATTCACGAGTTCCTATGTCATTCATAGGAATAGTTTCATTCATTTAGGAATCTATGATAGGGTAATGAATTACCTTAGGATTCTAAATCTCGTTATCTATCTTAACATGATTATTGGAAATAGTGCGGATAATTGTAAGGAAATTCTGATATCGTTAGTATGGAAGAATGCTAAGATGGATTGTTTAGAATTTCATCACCAAGGGAAGAAGCCTAAATTGTCGAGGAAAGCATTGGAGAAGAATTTGGGATTCCCTAGAGATTGTTACTACAAAATGCTTCCTGGTTGGGATCCATTACCAACTTGGAATCGCCTTACTGGCCAAGCCGAATACAAATAGGAGTCTTCATATAGCCGATGGATCCATGACCCCTGTTTACTCCCTTTACACTTCTATCCAAGTAGTGCGCTGTTTGGTAGGACTAGTTCCAACACTGTCATCCCTGAAGAATTGTTTATCTTGGAAGTAGTTTGGAATGGCATACCTATGGACTTATCAGGAATTATGATGGAAACTCTTGTGTTTGCCGTAATGAATCTTGGTAAAATAGCGTATGGGTGTCGAACTATGGCAAATTTGTTAGGACAAGTTGGGAGAATGCCTTGTGCTGTAGAAGTCTTTACTAACGAAGATGAAATTACAGAATTAACTACGGAAGTTTTCTTCGAGTATGGATTTCTAACTAAGTGCATTGGAGAAAATGGGATAACCTATGATTGGAAATCATGGGAAGAATGAGTAAAAGCTGATAAAAAGTGAGAAAGAGAGATCGCTAGGGAAGAAGGGAATAGCTCAACCAATCGTAGGAGGAAGTTGAATGAATTAATGAAAGAACAAGTCTCTATTCATCGCATGATTAACGACATCCACACTCTGATGTTTGATGTTGAAAGAGATCTGCGGGAGTCGCGTTATAAGATTGATCAGATGATTGAATCGTTAGCTCCTGAATAAATTGTTTTCTTTTCATTTAAGTTTAGAACCTTGTATAGTCTTTTCTTTTCGTTTGTAGGTTATTTTTTAGTATTTTTTTGTTTGCTTGTGTATTCATTGCTTGTTTGTAACTGTTTGTTAAATATGAAATAAAAATTTGAACAACAAGACGTTGATGTTCAGTTACTATCATCACCATGATCATTCAAGGTATAAAATAGTAAATATTTATTATTTATATTTAACATGTTTGTTTTTCAAAGTTATTATAGGTACAAAGTCTAAAAGTTGAAGAATTTGAAGAATTAAAAAAGATCACGACGGCGACATACATCTCGCGCTCATGAATATCAAGTTTCAAAACCTACTATTTCTGTGCTTAAGGGAGTCATGATCGGGACAAGCCTTCACGATCGCGACATGGGCAAAATATAACCATTACAGATCTCGATTCAGCACGTGATAAATGTACGTAACTGCCATTAACTGCTAGTTTTGAGCAATAACAACTATATTGACTTTTGTGGCCAATTAGAGACCTCTTAAAACTCTAAAAATAGGTCTAAGTTGAACCCTAGCCACCACAACCTTCAAAAAGCTTACAAAATTTCTAAAATTTCTTCATCTTCACTCTTCAACATTCAACATTTTTTTCTTTAAACCTTTCCATTTCAATACAATCAAGATGCCTTTGAAGAAATCTGCAAATAGGAGAGAATTTATACATTATCCATACCTATACTATTCTAACATATGTTCCAAGTTTATTGTGAGTGTTAGGCATTTCAAGTTTGATGTTAGTGCATATTTCGAGCTAAATGTTTCGAGTATGACCACACGTTGAGAGTGTGATAATTTTCGCACAACATTTCTCATTTGGCAAGGATGAGTTGTAAGTAACATTCAAAACTAACATTCCAAGTAAGTTTTGATATATATTTCAATGCAACATGAATTAGTATAAGTTGTATAGTTTTATTTTAATGTTACCGGTAAGTTTAAGTGGAGTAATATCTAGTAGTGTTCTTACTATGAGTTTTATATGCTATTCTCGAATACATCCTATAAGTATTAAGTGTGTCTAAAGTGTTGGGAAACTATAGCCATAATACTTTGAAATAGATCAATAAAGGATGAGGGTATTAAGAGTGAAAAATCAAAAGAAAAGAGAGGACAACCTATGAGTTATGCAAAAGGTGAGGAAGGGTATGGAGCAGAAACTGCAACCATTCAATGAAAGAAAAAGAAAAAGTAGCATAGCATGAAAAATTGGTGCAAAGTACAAATCTGTACTTCAAAAACATATGCTTAAAAGGAAAAAATGAAAGAAAGTGGTATGGAGCATAAAATGCAACCACTAAAAAAAGGGTAGAGTGGTATGGAGCATAAAATGCAACCACTAAGAGTGTTTTTAGCATCCTAGGTTACCTAAAAATGCCTTGAGATCAAACTTTCCAAAGTGTGCTCCTTTTGTCCTTTATACTTTATACTATACTTGAGAGAAGGTAATAATCGAGTAAGCATATAACACTTATATGAAGACGTGATTCGGTTAACCCTCCATTAAGAGCAAAGGTATGAAACTAGACTATAAAAATTGCACCTTACTAATTTATGGGAAATTTCAAACCTTTACTTGAATCTTATGCAACGTGGGAATGTGTACTCACTACAATAGTCTTTCGCCAAATTAGGTACGAACTTGAATACTTATTCTATACACTTCTATTGTTTACCTTGAGGACAAGGAAAAAGTTAAGTGTGGGGGTATCATAAGTGTATAATTACACTTATTATCATGATATTTTAAAACATAAAACAATATGGTTTTGTTTCATTTTATACTTCATATAAAAGATTTCACGTGGTATGTAGTTGTTTTTGATGCAAATGCAGAAATTAGGTAAATCTTGGAAGTAAAATGAACAAAAGTGGAATTCTATGGAAAAAGAGTGAAAAAGTGCAAAAAGATGAGTGGAACTTAAGGAATTGGCAAAGGATCGAAGATGTCAAAGATCGGTAAAAATCGCAAAGAGGAATCATGTGAAAAAGGCATGTCACGATCATGACACATATATCGCGGTCGTGACTTGTTAACCTTCACAATAGAAAGTTAGCAACCAAGTATTCACAATCGTGACATACATTCACTATCATGACCTTGACGGTTTTTGGTAAACACTTCTCTTCTTTCAACCACAGGATAAGAACAATAAATTGCCATCAATTGTCAAATGAAAAGACTCCTTTTGGAAGTCAACCAATCATGAAAAGGTGCCTTTCCATTGTAGATGAGATCAAACCAATTCAACCAATCATAATGAAGTGGTGCAATACTTCGCCAATGGACACGACCCTTCATCTGAACGGATGCAACCCTTCTACTCTATAAATAGGGCTCCAAACTCAATAATTTCGTGGTTGTGGTGTGGTATATGGTATATGGTGCATAGTTTGGTATACTTGCATACATAGTTTTAGAGAGAAAATCGTGTAGATTTCGCTTCGTTTGTAAGTTAGCGAGAAAATGTATAAGTGATTCGAGCCTTATTTTGATCACTAGATTTCTCTACATATTTGAGCGATTGTTGTATAAGTGTAATTACAAATCACTTATCAATAAAAGTTTTCGTTCTTCATTATTTGTTTATTCAATAATCACAAAGAATAGTATCCTAGCGGAGGTTCTGTACGAGTCGAGACTGAATTCAAAGCAGACGCAGAAATTGTGGGAATTGATGACTTCCATTAAAGAGTGGATACGGTTTGATAAACTTTAGCTTTCACTTTCATATCTTACAACTTTGCTTTGTTTTCTACTTATACTTTCTATTTCGAAGTTTATGATATGTCTATGTGTCATATTGTGTATTTCTTATTGAGTCTTTTATATTAATCAAGTTATATGCTTTTGAGTTAACTTTAAGAGTGATTTCGGGGTTAACAAGATTG
>CATIWQ010277944.1:0-32840 GCA_949673415.1 Euphorbia schlechtendalii | reverse complement strand
AAGAAAATAAGTTAATTTAAACCTAAAAATAGTCCAGGGTTGCAGTAAAGGTGGTTTCCATGTGCATCTGTGATTTGTAGAAGAACCACTAATGCCAAACCAGAAAAAATGCTTCATATAGATCAAATAATAAGAGTAACTTCTCACATCTGCTTGTTCTAATATTCTACAATCCAGTACCTTATTAGCACACAGATTTTAGGCTTTTAGTGAGAAAGCTTAAAAATTACCTTTGTTTCAAGCTAGTGCAGAAGAAAACTAATTTGATACACTAGCCTGCTAAACTAACAAAAACAAAATCAGAATCTCAAAGAAAGAGGAAAACTCACTCATATTTGGCAAGCAAAACAGCACGATGGTAGGCAACAGTGACATTGAATTTAGTGAAATAACCACCTCTCCAAGCACCCTTCCTTTTCCATTTCTTAGCGCCACTATCAGCTACTCTAAGAATACACAAAAATGAAACAAAGAAATTCTCGTTCAATAGAGGCAATAGACAAAGAACAAAAAGCATAAAACATTCAAGATAAAATCTAAGCAATGGAATAAACCAACCTCAAAGTATGATGCAGCAGCTTCAGAGTGCTTCAAATTTTCCCTGGCAGTATAAATGTCCCAAAAGATAGTCCAACCTATAACACCAACAAATGAAAGTTTTAAACCCATAAAAATCATAAACATGAAACACAACTTATAAGATTATGAACTAATAATCTGATAAAAAAAGATTATTGCCCTAAATATCATCATTTGTTGAACTCTCCGGTAGATGAACAACCCAACCCACCAAATGGTGTGAGTTCTGATGTAAAGCTAATGCAAAAAATTTCATCCTCTGGAGCAGCCACTTTAGGCCAGAAATACTCCTCAAAAAGTATAACACTTTCTTGGTTCCTTCAGCAAAAAAAAGAAAAGAGAAACTAACACAGAAGGTTATACTTTTGACAAGAAAAAAGAATCATTTTCGGATCAATCTGAACCAAATTTTCTCAAACTTTATAGTTTTGATATATACTACTCAAAATTGAAACAGAGCAAAGCAAAATCATGGTCGACTACTTGCTTTTTTAATAAGACCTCCTTTTTAAAATAAACACTAAGAACCAATGACTCAAAAGGGGAAAAACTGACAGGAAGTGAAAGAAACCTATAAACCTTCAATTTTTGCCAAAGGTTGGTTCATGGAAAGTACAGTCATACACCCAAAGACAATAAAATAATAGCCAACAGCAGTCACTTTCCTAAAGTAGTCTACTTTGCGTCTTTGCATTAATAAATGGTACATTCTATTCACTAAAAACCCAGTTAATAGGACGCACAAGCGAATACTGAAGATAAAAAGCCATATCAAGCCCCATATGCCCCATTTGTTCAACTACCCCCAAACTTGACAACTCACTCGCATCGAAACAAGATGATTAATACTATTACATTTACATTAATATGTGAAAGAGCTGAAGTAATAATCCTCCAAATGGTGCCCTTTAATGGCCGTTTCATAATTTAAACCAACATGTGAATACCTAATATTTTTCTTCTGTATATCCCTATGATACAACTAGGCTTTCCACAATCTCAAAAAACAATGGCTTTCCCATTCACAGAAACAACTCCATTTCCGCTCCTTTCACCACCATATTATACATTACAGTTCCTCTGCAGCTAAACAAATTTTTGAACAAAATTTTCTTAGCCCAGCTCAAAAAGACGTAGATCAAAATGTACCACTAAAACTGCTCATATGCAATAGAAAACCGTGTATTCAATGAAATCAGATGAAAAGACAAGGAAATTATGAGAGCAAATTAGAAAGCTCAATGGCAATGAGGATTCAGATATAAGGACAGAGAAAGAGAAGCGAGAAACTGGGAAAATGGGTATAAGAGTGTAGCAGTTATCAAATATAGGAAGAAATTGGTACCTGTATATGGGTCCGCAGTTGATTGCTTCTACTATTCCTTTGATTTCCAGGTGCTACTGGGCACCAACGGAATTGATTCCCAAAATTTCACCTTGTGCACCATTCATTTTCATAATAATTTGGAATGCGAAAAGAACAGAGATATATGCTTGCCCGTTCATGGATTTCGTAAAGGACACAAAAGTAATCAAAAGCAAAATGTCTAAACCCTAACTTTGCAATAAACTTATAAACTATAAACGATCAAAGCACTCATTTGTAAAATAGTTACAAAATCAACAAAGCGAAACCCTAGCTGCAAAGAACAGTAATAGTTGCTGGTGGAGGTATTGTGTCAAAACCGCTATGAGATTTGAATTGAGAAGTGAGTAGTAAATCTGAAGTAATGCGAAATTAAAAAAAAGGAATCGAATTCCATCGAACAATGAATCAAAATAAGAAGAGTAAACAGAACCAGCTTGAGCGAGAAAACAAAAAGAGCGATATTGGAGGAGGAGAGATCCATACAACGTTGCGAGATGATTAGTCCTTGGAAGAGCTGTTATGATTTTGATAAGGGGAATAGCGACGGCAAGAAAGGAGAACAACGGTAGGAGCTCCGTTTGATCTTTGCCAAAGAGGGAAGCGGCTACAACGTAAATTAAGAGATAGGTTTATTATTTCTTTCCGCAGTAAACTGGGTATTACGGACGGTCATTAATTAACGACCATCCGCAATACTATAAGAGGTATTGCGGACGGTCGTTAAGTAACAACCGTCCGTAATAACCTTTGTATTACGGACGGTCATTACTTAACGATCGTCCGCAATACTATAAGAAGTATTGCGGACGGTTGTTAGGTAATAACCGTCCGCAATAACCCTTAATTACCTCTTCCGTATTCCGCACATATTTTTACAAATGGTTTCTTGTATAACCCTCGCAAATGGTGCGTCCCTATAAGCCATTTTTGCACTAGTGCATATTCATTTGTGTTGGTCCCGATTAGACTTAATAACATGGACAAAAGGGGGTTCAATTAACTAAACAGTTTCTTGGTCAATTTTTTATGTTCTTTAAACGGATATCACTAAGTGTTGAGTTTGCTTTAAATGATGGATGATTGAGATAATAAGGTTTGTGAAACACAACTCTCAAACTGAGTTAAACCTCAATTTGACAGATTTTGTGAGTTAGAAGAAACTCAGCAATGCTGACTAAAACACTTGAAAAGAACACAAGTATAAAATGATGTGTGTTGAGCTAAACTATGTTGAGTAAATGAAAAGATAAAGGTAAGAAATATAAACAACAGATCTTATCATTGTTCAGCTATTCGCCTACCTCCAGTTCCCAGATACCCTCACTACAAGAAATTTAACATTTAATGACGCACCAAAATTGTCATGGAAACATGCATTTTCATCTTGGAACATAATAGGTGATGAAATATCATCGTCGCATGCTTCGTCATAGTATGTCCATCGTATTTTTTCTTTGTGACAATTTTCTACTTCGTCATCAAAATTTTGTTTTTTTGTGACAAAAATTACATTTGTCATTGTATTTTTGAGATTTGGAGACAATTATTTTGTCATTGTTTTAATATATTTTTGTCACTTTACAGTGCCTCTCATCACTAAAAATTAATATTAAAATGACAAATCTTGCATTTCGTCATCTAAAATTTTAGTTATGGTGACGAATAGCAAGTAGATTCGAAATATGTAAATTTTTGTGACTTCATAATTGTCACAAAAAATTAAGAATTTTGTCACTGAAACATATAAATTTGTCACAACAGAATAATAAATTGTGACAACATGAACTTGTCATTTTTAAGAAACTTATAGTGACATTTTTTTTTCGTAAATAAATGTACTATATTGTCATTAGCATATTTACTAACGCTTCTCTTTTATCATGAAAGATTAGCTTATATGACAATGTTCATTGTCATTGAAAAAAAATTTATTACATCATTAAGAAGAAAATATAGTGACAGTTAAATAATATATTCACTATAAATTCTATCGTAATAACTTCAAAAAAATTCAAAGAAAGATCCAATTTATTATTAATTATTATATAATATAAACAAATCATGTCTTCACCATAATAAACATGAAAATAATTTCCTAAAGACTAAAACAGTCAACAAAAAATCAATTAGTCTTGTAAGGATCTTCATTATACTTCTCCAAAGCCGTCAATTTGCAACTTGCAATCAAATCCTCGGCATGAAAATCAACAATAGTTTAGTTTTACTAAAATTTAAAACAAAACAAGTTTATATTCTTGCAAATATATTATTTGAACTTAGGTATTTTCCTCACAAGCAACCATATATGCCATTAACTTTTGGATGTCAGCACCTTGCACATAACTTATATACATGCTTATTGATTCCATTATTCTATTTATCACCTATATGATATGTTTTGTTTAAGACTTCAAAAGTCTGCCTAGATTAAACTTGTACAAACGCGAAACAAAGACAAAATTAAATAAATATATCAAATTGAACAAGTGAATAATAAATAACTCAGGAGTTTAAATAACTTGAATTGAAAATACAACCGGGCAAAATGTTGTCAACTATAATACAAAAAGAAAATGGTAGAATATTAGCTAGAGAAAATCATATTAAAGAGTCAAAACTATGATACAATGCATGAATTTCAGCACTCTATGCATCTATTTAAGTTGGGATATCACATTAATCTTCATACGATGCTTAAAATCTTAAACCAAATATCAAGTTTGATTTTTTAGTCACTAAGATGGAAAATCCTATCAACAACTATGTACAGTCCTATAAAAGTCAATTATACATAAAACGCAAAAAAATCCCTAAGTATCAATTTACAACTAACAAATTATGATATTTACATGTTACCAAACAGACAGTAAAGTGAGTTCCCACTTTATTTTACTTGGACATTTCAAATGACATATATATTTAAAAACCAATCAAATTATGCAAGTGAAATATTTACATTCAAATGTTTAATATCATCATGATCATCGGTAGTTATAACACCAAGATTCAGATATAACATCATACCATATAGGTTGCTATAAATACATGAAGTTTGAAGATTAATTAGTTACAGCATAACATATAGTACCCTAGTAAAGCCAACTCATTTCATCAAATATATTACAGTGCTAAACTTAAAAACAGAACAGACGAATACCTGTAGATCAAAATCACGCTCTGTATAGATATAAGTTCAAGTGCTCTCCCGCAATTTAAAGCTAAAAGCAATCGATTGACTTTCTGCAAAATTTCAGCCCTGTCATACAATATAATCAATTCATAATGCGACAGTGACACATTGAAAATATGATACACGTTACAAAATCAGATCAACAAATTTAAAATTATATGCATATGATTAGGGTTTTTTATATACACTAAAGAGTACAAAAATTAAAGCATCTATGAAAATACAATAGGAATGAAAAAGGAAATAACTTGTAAGATGGGTTTGAGATTAGAAGAGAGGACACAGTAAAGGAGGGGGTTGTACCCATAAAAACATTTTTAGCGGTGGAGTATCATTTTCCCCCAATTTGATGCTGGTCTGATTGCGTGCTATGCAAAACCTAGATTTGTCAAATTAAACCCTTAGGACGAAAGTGGGACAATGGTAGAGACGAAGGTCGAAAACATTGAAGGTTGATTGTGGTGGCGGTGAAGGTTGATTGTTGTGACCGAGATAAGTGACGTGATGGGTTTAGATCTTAAAGAGAGAAGGAGAGAATGGAAATGAGAACAATCACCTGAAAAGTGAGGGCGGCGAAAGTCGATGGTGGCTCGATTTGATGGCAGCGAAGGTGAAAGGAGTGGTGGCGGCATATGCAAAGAGGGAGAGTGGACATGAACGGTTAGGGAGAGGCGGCTAAAAGAAAAAGGAAAAGAGGTTGTGAGGTAATATAGGGTGGATATTGAAAATTTTGCTTTAACGTAGTTGTACCAATCAAATTCATTGATTTATTAATGAAAATATAAAAATTTGAAATATTCTCGTTAATAATTGTAGACAAAATTATTTTGATTTGCAATAAAATGCTAAGATTTCTATTTAGTTTTCTTCCTAATTAAACTTCTTTCGCTTTTTTTTAATATCCAATAAAATTTAATTTGTATTGTTAACTAACCTATAGAATTTAAATTAATTGTTAATTGAAATATAAAAATGAAAATTGAAAACTAGACAAAAAAACATGTAATATATTTTCGAGTTTTGAAAACCGCAAGTTTGAAAATTGGAAAAAAATTTAAAATAAAAATGAAAACAATTTTGTAAACTATACTACCGATAATCTTTTAATTTTTTTAGCATAAGTCATTTAATATAACATCATAATCTTTTTATAAAATTTTAAAAATATAAAATGATAACCTAAGATTTTAAAAAATTAATATATATATATATATATATATATATATATATATATATATATATATATATATATATATGAAAATCAAATTTACCATGTTCCTTTTAATCAAATAGTGACATATCATAAAAAATTATTATAAACAATTATTATAATAAACAATAGTCATTAAATAATCAAATTATAAAGACATTTATTGATCGTCATCAAACACAATGACAAAATCATAGTTGTCATATATATTTTACTAATAATGACACATACACCGTCATGAAAAATATTAGAAACAGTGATAACATATAAAATTGTCATTCATTAACATTATGGTGACATATACAAAACAATACATGACAAAATCTAAATTTCGTCACTTTAACTGAAATATATGACAAAATCAAAATTGTCATTTTATTTTTTTAAAATGGTGACATGTAAATATAGTCATAAAATATTATGTATAATGACAATTACAAAATCATCATTAATCATCATAATTGTGACAATTACTATATAATGTCATTAATAATATATTACAATACATGACAAAAAAATTAGTAACGTCACTATAAAATAAATTATATGATGGAATTTATTTTGTCATTTAATGTTTCTAAAACGGTGACGGATTTTAAATGTCACAAACACTATTTTTTATTATGACGATGGAGTTGTCACAATATATCTATGCATTGTCATGATAAATATTTCCCTCAGAAATTTTTCTACATATTTTTGCCTCCAAAATAAAAAGTGACAATATTTCTTTTATCGCCACAAAATAATAGAATTAGTGACAATATTTTATATTAATAGAGACGCGCAATTATATTTTCATAAAAAATATATAACAACAACGATTATTATGCTTTGTCACAATAAAGCTACTAAATATGACAAAATATTGTGCGTAGCGGAATAAACCATCATAAAATGTCAAATTTCTTGTAGTATTAGTACTTCTATATATAACTAAGCAAAGAAGCCTTCATAGTGGGTAGCTTACAAGGGAGTACATTCCAAGCTATTCTACCCTCAAATATATTTGAGTACTTTTCTCAAATCTGCTATCACTTAGGGAAATGAAGATTCAATATAGAAGAACAATTTATAATGTGTTGATCCCTTTTACAAATGATCTAATAGAGCTATTATGTGATCCGATTTTATTTAGCAGAGACTAGAGTGATGAATTTCAGTAGTTTAATTTGGGAATTTCTTGCTAGGTAATGTTTACATAGCTTTAGCACGTGGGAAATTCCAGGTGTATTCACCAAGTTTGAACATTGTCTTTAGTCTTCTATTTATTGTTGAGGTAGCCGTTACAAACTTGTCCTTCAACTCGTTTAATCATTGATTTCTCTTCTCGTACAGTTTTCAATATTCTTCCTGTTAGAGTCAGATTTAAATTTGTTGTGAGAGAGATTTTTAACCATTGATGCGCGAGATTAATTCGTCAATTTGAGAGAATTAAACCATCGAAATAATTTTATCACCATGTTTTGATCTTCTCTTGATTCTGTCTTAGCGATATTGGATGCGAACTGCTACGTGCACGTGGATTCCATGGATTTGTTTATCATCCTAATGTTAGCAGTGTACCGCGACTTATTTTGAAATGCGACGAGAATGTCCGTTGAATCTTGCACTTTAGTGTTGACAGGTTGGCATTTTCGTACTGACAACTTTTCTCTTTTAGGTTCACTTGATTATCTCTTTTTGATTTCTGTATCAAATCATCTTTGGGATCTGTAAAGAATCAACTATGGAATATTCAGTCCTTTACAAAGAGTTAAAAGCCTACATTGTTATAACAAATAACTTTATGGATTCTTAGCGCAAGATATAGTATAAGTGAAAGCTAAGTTATTTCTATTTTCACTATGTTGAGAGTTATTAACTCAGCAGCCAGTATTCAACATAAATATTCTAAGTATAATTAGGTCAGCATACATAGGTTAAACTAATCTCAGCTAACCCTAATTAACCTGAATAAAATGTTGACTACAGTATTGATTTATAGATTTCTTTCCTTCATGTTTATCATCGTCAAAAACTTTAACTCAAGATTGTTAAGCAATTTTTAAGGTGAGCCCAACAATTTGATAATACTTTCAAAACGTTGGTAAAAGGCAGAGAAACATTGCTAAAGGATCCTAAGATGACACATATTATAATGTCATTATAAATGACCAAAAGTGTTGGTACAAAGATATATGCCCATGACGCAAATTTCAACTCTATTTTTTTTCTAAAAAATTGTTTTCTATTCCCCACAGGTTACACTTTCTTGACACTAGATAATATTTTTTGGGTGTTGATAAAGCCAATCAATGGCGTAGTGATTTTTTGTTCGTTTATACCTTTTTTTTAATGATAACGATGAAATACATGACTCATACGACGTTCTCACCAGTTTCCTACCATATTAATGGATTGAACAAATTTCTAATGAAATATAAGGTTCCTACTATATATTGAACATAAAAATTTTTTGAATGTATCTGGTAGGATGCTCGTATGTATGTGAATTTATAAAAATCCTTTTTGATATGTACACATATTATAGAGATAAAATTTGACAAGTAATTGCTTCACCTACCAGATTTTCATAACATACTTGACACAACTTATTCTTCTTATTGGATACCTATCAGGTTTATACCAGATTCATAATAGATTTGACACTGTTTGTTCTTTCTACCATATTCTTGATATTTTGATTCAATAATTTGTAGATATTTATCTTACATGTGATGTGATCACTTTTTAATGTATTGTCTTTTATTACTTTTTTACTAGTTATATTATAGAATAATGTTTACTGCTAGTTTCCCATCAGATATCGAATAGTTGAAAAAAAATTAAAAAAAATGCATCACAATGGATGACATTTCGAAGATAAAAATGAGACGAACAAAAATACTTTAAAGCAACATGTAAAATAAATAAACGGTCTAAAAGATAATGGAAAAATAAAATTAAAAAAACGAACGAGATCATAAGGGATGAGTTGATAAATAACATGAAGCACAAAACTTAAATTGAAACCAAACCTTGAATTTCAGCTCATTTTAATAACTTCCAACCCAAGGTCTATACTGCCTAATTTAGATTCGGAATTTATGGCCCGCCTTTTTATTGTTAAATAATATATTGTATTTTACATATATAACTTATAATGTATTGATATAATTTCAGCGTATCTTACCAAAAAAAAAAAAATATTTACGGTTAGTTTAGAAAAAGTAACACAAATAAAACCCTTTTAAATATAATGAGCTTGATGTCTATTATGGTTTTGCCGTATTTTACATGATTTTCAAAAAAAAAACATGATTAAGTTTGTTTATATATATAGGGAATTAAATAGTAAAGTTCAATATTTTTTTATTGACGTTACATGAATGTTTAAGTTACAATTTATAAATTTCACCCAAATTTTTACTCCTTCCATCCCATTTTAATTATCTGTTTAGAGTTCTGTCCTGTAATTAAGAATTGAAACAAAAAGATTAAATTAATCATTTATATTTATTACATTGATTAATAATAGTATTTTTCCTCTTTTATCATTTTTCATTATCATTAGTATTTATAAAATTTCATTTCATCTTCATTACTCTTAAACATAATAAAATAAATTCGTTGTTATAAATACAGAAAGAAAAGTGAGATGAAATAAATCCCTTAAATGTAGAGAAGGAAATTAATTGTTATTGATAAGGGTAGAATTAGAAGAAATATAGAAAAAATCAACAAATGACAAATAATATAGGAAAATATAAAAATGCCAAAAAGAAAATTAAAATAGGATGGAGGAAATATGAAAATACAAAAAATATTTCCTCAAGTTTCAATTTTACATTATTTTGTAAAACTGTTTCAAATTCTTTTTTATGCTGTGTACATATAATAGGTTATACAACAAATGCATTAAAACAGTTTGGGTGAAAAAAAAAACAAAAATGAAAATATAGTGGACACCTATTTACACTTTACAATATCCACCATTCATCTTTGGATAGTTAAATCTCCACCATAAGATGAAAACAAGATGGATTGTGGAGATTGTATAGTGTTAACGGATGTCAAACAACTGGTACCAATATAGAATTACTGTGTGTGTCTATATATATATATATATATATATATATAAGAATGTAAAAATGTAAAATCAAATTATATAAAACATAAAAAAATAAAATGAATTCCTTTGAATGTATTTTTGTATATACTAAACCGAAACATGAACAAAATCCACAATTTCGTTTATATATATATATATATATATATATATATATATATATATATATATATATATATATATATATATATATATATAAATTTGCCTTCTGAGCTTAGCGTATTCTAGCCCAAGGTTCAGCCTTTTCGTTTAGGCTCACGAGGATCCGCCCATTAACGAGTTTAGTAGACCACTAGTTATCCACATATGAGCATATATTTTTTTTAATTGAATTTCCACCATATAATTATCCATTTTGTTTCACTATTTTTAAAATTTCAAATTGGATAATAAAGTGACTGACATTTGATAAAACTATTTAACATAATTTCATCAATTTAACTGTTAAAGTTATAATTACTAGCGTTGTAGCAATCAAACTGTGACATCAAAATCTATTTATGCTATCAGGGCTCTCTAAAGAACTATATCTAACAAATCTAATTCCGTCTTTTATGAATTGGATAAGACAAACATATTAAAATATAGATTTGATCCGATCAAAGCTCATAATAGCCGAAAAATGTAAGAATTGAGCTCGACTTCAATCTAAAAATTTAAGCCTGTTTATATAAAATGGTGTCAAAGTAACAAGTTATTAGCATTATATCATTGAAAAAAAAAATTAAAATCCCTAGGCAGTTATAATTTGGAAAATAACTATGTTTTTTATTTGTAATTGTGAGCTCCTTATGTACACTATATGCTCAGTTTTGGACACATGAAAGATCAATAGTATAAAAAAAACCGACAAGTAACTAGAAATAGACATGTTCACGGGGCGTGCTGCCCGCAGGTCCGGCCTAAACTGCTTTCATGAGTTGAGTTTGAACACTCATTTTCTTACAAAGCACGATTTGAGCCCTAGACTGCCAAAGCCTGAAATTTTATGAGTTGAACTTGGTTTTGATATAATTATACGAGTTCGACCCGATGAATAATGATTTTATATAATTGAGTTGATATATTTAAACAAAATTCAACGAAACCCGTGCATGATCTCTACACAATCGATGGGAATTAGGGGTGTTAATGAGCCGAACCTAGATTGAACACAACCTAGGCTCGGCTCATGAATGTGATTGTCCAGGCTCGGCGCAAAGCTCGGCGTGCTTAGAAAACGTTAAGTCGACTCGGGCTCGTGAAAATCTCGGATCGGGCTTGAGAGTTTGAGAGCCTAAACAAGACTCATTTACTAGTGTTAAATTCTTGGCTATTGTTTTCCAAATACTAACATTGAAAAAGTAAAAAATTCAAATATATAATCCAAAAAATTTTAAACTAAAGTATGAATAAAGAACATAGTTTGGAACAAACATTTGATTGCATAAAGTCAATAAACTAAATCAACATTAAAATATATTCTTTTGAAATATTTCCATTACAAAAAAAAGATAATATTGAATCATCATTTTATTTATTACTAAGATTTTTAAACTGAATTTTAAAAACTTGATTTGATTTGTTAATTTACAGAACTGAATTCTATCAAGTCGAAGAAGAATGACTGAACTTTGACCAAACCGAATCAGTTAACACCCAAATCCGAACAACAAGTCAAATTAGAAAGGGGGGAGAGAGAGGGAGTAAAAAAGCAGATTCAGTGAATTAAAAAGAAAACAAATGGAAACAGACAGTTACTGAGAATAGAATAAAAAGCTGCCAAATAACAAAGACAACCAGTGGGCAGATTCACTGCAGCCTACCCCACCTCCCCTTGATACTACCCCTTTTTTATTATTTTCTTTAAATCCAATCCAAATCTCTTCATATTTAATTTCCATATCTGCCCTTTCCTATTTGACTTTTCCTTTTCTTTTCCTTCCGCCACTTAACTTACAAATGGTCTCTTAAAGCTGCCCATTTTTGTCTTTTTGCCTCACAGCCACCACTCTTTTATAACGTTTTCACCTACTGTTCTATCTCTACATTTCAATTCTATTATAATTTATTACTTGAGATTTCATACGAAAATTTTTTTAACTCACTTTTACTAGTAACTGAAAAATAAAGTTAAATCTTTATAAAAAAAAGTTAAATCAATTTCAACAAAATAATTCTATTTACTTAATGTAATAATAATTTAATTAAAAATTAGGCTGGAAAAATGATATTTTTCATTTTACAACCACGCACTTCGTTGGAATGTGATTCATAACATTTTATAACGTTGCCTAATCAAGTGTAAAATCCGAGATTTTCTAAATTTCAAATTTTTAAGAAGGGAATTAAAATGCCGGCACTAGATATTTTACCTTTTACTTTTGATACAAATTGTTACAATCCAACTTCGTTCAATTGTGATATTAAAATGTTCATTATATTGATAATACAATACAAATTAATCCTAATGTGTGCTTTTGATGTCATATATGGATGATCACACGATATCATGATGCGCCAACCCAATTGTAGGATGCCTAGTGATTGAAACCAGCACCGAATGACTATGAAAATATATTTATGAAGTGGTTTTAACGCTTTTAGAAATATACATGGATACTTACCTGGGTCTAAAAGTAGGGAAATTATATTAAAGACTAGGTTCAAAGGACATTTTCCTTGCATGCTTGTCATGTGTCTTTAAAACTAATTTATGCTTTTACATTTCTATTATCATATTCATTTTTGGAATACACGGCAAGTATAAAAGAAAAATGTCCTTTGAACTGTTAAGAGTAACACAAATACTACGATTGGACCTTACCTATCAGCTTAAGCTTTTAGGTCAAATGATTCCATGTCATGAAACCATTTGACCTAAAAATTTAAGCTGATAGGCAAGATCCAATCATAATATTTATATTATTCCTAACATCAACTGGTCCTTGAATGTAATTTTCCCGGGGAAATAAACCCTTTTGAGGGTAAAAGGTGAAATTTGATTGGTCATGTGGGCCCAACCTGAAAAAAGTTACTGCAAGGGTGGTTTTGGGCATGAAGAAGTTGTATATATAAAGAGAAGGTGTGTGAGTAATTGTAAAAATGCAGCAAATTGAGAAAATTGTTGGAGAAAAGAAGAGAAAAATGGGAAGATCAAAGATTGAAATGAGAAAAATAGAAAACAAAACATATAGACATATCACTTTCTCCAAAAGAAAAAGCGGGCTTATTAAGAAAGCTTACGAGCTTTGCATTTTATGTGACATTGAAATTTTTGTCATCATTTTCTCTCCCGCTGGTAAACTTTTTCTTTTCGATGGCAACCGGAGGTATGTATCGTTTCTTGACGAATTTATTTTAGTTTTAATGAGTTTTTATTTGCTTATCATTTTGATTTTGATTGGTGTCTCAGGGTCGAAGAAACTCTCAAGCATTTTGTTGATCTTCCTGAACAAATGCGAGGACGGTATGGATATTCTGTTTATTAGAAAATATCTTAAAATATTCATGTTTTTCATGGTTTGTACCAATCTAGTTATTGGAGACTCATTTTTGAACACCAGCTCCTTCAAAAGCTTACCAATGCAAATTTTTGAATCTTTGGAATTTCAAAAGAATATTTGTTATGTGGGGGGGTTAGAATAACTTTTGCCAAGAAACGTTTTTCTAAGAAAACAAATTTTTATCTTAATCAGTTTATATAAGTTTCGGTAGAATGTTTAATCCATATATATATTATATTACTGACGAATTAATTTGATTTGTTGATTGCCCCCCTTGCTTCTGTATATCCCAAGGCTGAATAATATCGAGGTAAATGGTTATTCACTTTAACAAATTATAATTTCAAATTAATCATTTAATTTTAAGGCAAATAATTTGATTTTGTATGATTATTGTTTTATTAATATGAATTTATATAATTTTTTTTCCAGTTGATAAGGCGAGTTATTGATCAACTGAGCCTAGAGACAAATATCCACCGTCGATTGCTGATGCCACATGGGTTTGTTACTTTTCTTCGGTGTATATATATATATATATATTGAAATTTGTTGATAATAATATTGTGTATATTAAAATGTTTTTTTAATACTAATTAATTTATTTTTTATATGATAATGGTAACAGGCAAAGCTTGCAGGTTCAGTTAGAGGTAATATTAATGGTGATTTTACATAATATTTATTTATTTATATAATGATAATGAATAGGGGAATTTACTGATTTTGTATTTTTCTATTTTTAATTTCAGGAAGCTAAAACTGAATTGCTGCTTAGCAATTCTGAACTTGAAGAACTTGAGAAACAAATAAGGTTATAATAATAATAATAATAATAATAATAATAATAATAATAATAATAATAATAATAATAATAATAATAATAATAATAATATTCAAGCCTTGATATTCATTTATTCACAACCAATTATAGGGAAAAATATATTAAAATTATTCTATTATATAATTAATTATTAAAAAAGTTGATTAATATGTTACCATAAAGAAATCAAATAGATGGAAGAAAATCCAGTTAAAAATAAGCAAATGGCTTAATTTGTTTCAGCCATTACATAAGAAATTTAAGCAGCATCAAGACTGAGAAAGAAGTGGAGGAATATGAGAATGTGCTGGAAGAGACAATGAAACATCTCCAGTCTCGCAAGGTAATACCCTACCTTACCTAACATGGGATTAAGACATGGTTGATGTTTCTGTATAAATTTCAAATCTATGACTTGTTTTGAATTTGCAGCAAATGCTTGCATCAACTAATTTTATGCCACCTGCCCCACAGGTAACCGAGCGTATCTCACTTCATCTATTGATTGGTATATCGGTTATTTTTCCGTTAATGATGATATTTGATATAGACGTGTTATGTAATCGTAGGAAGCAAATTACCCCAACAATATGAACATGAACATGAACATGAATTTGAATCTGAATCCGAATCCACAGCCACCGATGGATTTTCTAGGATCCGGTAATGGATTCCAACCCTTCGGGTGAGTAAAGACGGCTTTTGATTCGCAAATAATATTGTGTTTATCGGGATATGCATATGTCATAAGAGGAAGTCATTTGAAAAAAAATATTATGTTTTAAACACAATAAAATTGAGTTAAATATAGATAATATTAATTCAAGTAGAAATTTTTGGATAGGGAGGATTTATTGTTTTAAATTGATTATTTATTTAGTAGGAAATCTTTGTTTTTGTTGTTTTCTACCCAATAAACGACAAATTTTTTCTTATCTGATCGGTGTAACGCGCCTTTATGTGATTGATATTTCAATTATTTTGGATATTAATTAATAATTTGACATTATTTTTTTCAAATTAAAAATTACTATCCTTACTATTTATGGTGATTAATTTTGGAATCTAGCTAAAGTGTTAAAGTTTTATTCGTGGAAGTCAATTTTTTAATAGACTTGTTGGTAGCAACTCATGAGTTGCTTTTAAACATTTAATACATACACATGATGTTTGTAATGCGGGTCGTACTACACTGAGGGAAGGTGGTCAGGAGTAGTTCAGACTCATCACATATTACGTTATGTCGTTTTCTTATCCATAAACAACTAACTTCTACTATCTAATTTATGTAAGGTGTCTTACATGAATCTATGTTCCATTTATTGCTGAAAATAATGCACAAAAATATTTAATACTACATACTTTTTCTCAAATTGCTTCGAACCCGGTCTTCTATTAGAAGTCAATTAAGCATTGGTTTAAGCTACTAAGGATTTCAAAATATTAATCTTTATTATATAGGTTATACACATAATATTTTTTTTATTTCAAATCATAATGCAGTTTCAAGTTCCCCATGTATGAATTTGCTTTCCTTTTTTTCTTAAAAAATCAGACTAGTTAAAATCATTAACTTTTTTAAATGAAAAAGATACTTGATTTATGTATCTTCAATTGTTTTCAACTCTCTATTCCTAATTAACTTTTTTTCGAGCAATAAAGGGCCCTAATCAATCTCTTGTTTTATTAGTTTAATATAATAATATCTTGTATATTTTTCGTCTAAGGCCCCGAATATCGTAGACCGGTTTTGAGAATAATAGCAAAGAAAAATGCTCACCCCTCCCCACCCGAATGTGGACTCAATAAACGCCAATTTCCATTCCTATCTAACTTATGCAAAGTGTCTTTACATGAATCTCTATTAATACTTACATATTCACTAACTAATTTAAGTAGGTGCAAATTCATAAAATAATAAAGTTGAAATATGTAACAAACTTGCCATTTTTTTGCAGCAATCAAGGAGGACAAGCATTTCCTGGAATTATGCAAGCACCACCTCCAAATAGCTCAATGTTTCAAGGATACAATTTCCCTCCTCAATTCAATATGAATGAGCCAAATATGTGTAGTTACACTTTGCCCCATCCTCAGTTTGGCCAGTTTGCTAATGATCCTTTCATTAATCCCCATTTTCTGCAATATCTCAATTTCAGTTTTCCTCCTAGAATGAATTCAGATGAGGTATATACTTTTATATGTATTTATTTTCATTTACTCTATTTTTTTCCACTACAAATTACGGTCCGGCTTGAACAGTAATATGTAAGAGTTTGATTTTTATTGCCTACAGACAGTGGTAGTGCTAGAATTCAGAAATTAGAGAGATAAGATAAAATATATATATATATATATATAAATAACATTTTACTCCTATAGTCAAACAATGTAGGATTCTAATAGCTCGTCCAACCTCTATAAACAAAAATATTAAATAAGAAAACTATAAATACAATCTAATTATTATTAATACATCGCTTTTTTCTGAAATAGGGAACATCTATGCAAGGTGAGATGGGGAATATGAACATGAATGTTCCAGCAGCTCCAGGTGGTGGAATGGGGCATTTCAATGGAGGCAATGGCAACCCTTTTCCATTTTGATCAGTGCAATCAAAACTGCCAAAATAAAATATACTGGATCAATCAGTATATAAATAATTTCAATATAATTATGACTTTTGAGGTGTTATTTGCTCTATTTTGCTTTTTCAACATGGATATTTTTAATTAATAAGCTGGGATTTGCAGACTTTATGCAGTTATGTATTTGTTTTGATATGTGTTTTGGTTTACTTGGATGCTACATTACGATATTTACTCTTACAAAGTTATCGACCACATTTTTCTGGACTGCAATTCAATTATAATTGTGTATTGAATTCATTTTACTTCAGTCCAGAAGAGAACAGTCAGAATAACTTCAAGAAATACTTGCAATTCGAATGTTTGCTTTAACAAAATCATATTGCTAGGCAAAAATGACTTCATCCCTGCAAACTTTTCAAAGTTTCTTTCCGCTCCTGAATTTGGTTAAAGCGTATCGGTTTCGTGAATGTAAAGTGTCATCTTCTAGTTAATTTGACTTTTCAAAAAATATTTTTATCATCTTGACAAATCTTCTATGTTAAATTGGAATCTCAAATTAGAAGACATAAGTGTATATTTGACACAGATGAACATATTGAAAAAGCTTCACAGCGCCTAATAATCATGTGGCCGACCCTATGTTTGCACGAGATTAAGGCAAAGTTGTATGACTAATTTGCTAGTATAAATAAGTAAAAAAGTATTTGTTAGCTGTGATCCTAGAGTTTACAAGTTTGAATTCATATTCGGGTGGAGTGAGGTTTTTCTTAATTATTATTTATAAGCCCAATGAAATAATTTTTTTTTATAAAAAGTACTTAATGTTAAACCAACTTATAAGCCATGATAAAAGAAAATAAGTAGCATATATGAAATGCAATTGGGCCAAATCTGCATGCCTTAATTGGAAAATTTTGCCGTAAAAGAATATGGGCTGGATTTCAGGAAGAAAAGGCCTTTAACTGCAACCTTAACATACAATCGTGCTTATTCGAGTGAGCCAGATTCAGAAGGGAAGTAATCTGATTTCAAAATATCATACTAGGGAATTTTTTCAAATGGAGCATAAAAAATAAAAAGAAGGGACGAATATGGTTATGCTGAGTTTGTGGACACAAGTGGAGTATAATTTAAAAATCTGGAATGTGTGAAAGAAATTTAATATGAAAAAGAAAGAGAAATAAAATATTATTTGGAGTCGACAAAGTTAATAATATATGTTTATGCAACAACAAAGGCCCCTAAACCATCCATATCTGTCCCCTCTGTTATCCGGTACCTTTCGTTTTCTCACTGAAATGATATTGCTTTCTGTGCATATAAAAGAAAGGGAAATTTAGCGAGACAATTTTAATTTAACTTTCGCATACAAGAAAATAATCATATATATGCATTTACAAAAAAAAAAAAAAATTGTTTTTTTATTAAATTTTTTTATAATTTTATTTTCACCTGCATATATCTGGTGTAAAACTTCTTAAATCAGTTTTCCCTATCTTTTTCATGGAAGCCTTATACTTATATCTGATATAAGAGTGGTATTAAACCATTATACAACTTATTTTCCATTAGTTTGCAAAAATACTTTTGACATGCTTGCAAAAACCATCGTTCAAATGTCTTTTACCTATTATAAGATGATCGTTTGAATGTCTTATACCACTATAAAAAAAAATAATATAAAAACAAAACTTTAAAATTTTTTTAACAAAAAAAAAGATTTTTTTTATGTCAAAGCATAAAATATGATTCATTTTTGTATGTAAAAGCAAAAATAAATTAGTTTTTTTTGTCAATGCGTGAATAACAAGCCTATCAACAATCTATGTTTATCCCCTTTAGTAAGCTTGTACTTTTTCATTTCTCACCCGCTTACTGCAAATTCGAAACTACATTTTGCAAAGGAAAACTAGGACAATAATTTTAAGCTCGTACTCTTAGTAGGCTTCTACTCTTTCATTTTCTCACTTGCTTTCCGCATATTCAAAACTACATTTTTACAAGGGAAAACTAGTACAATAATCCTAAACCACAAAACTAAAATATGCGTGAAAACATATTTTTTACAATTTTGGCTGTAAAAAACTTCACTTGCTTTTGTTTTGGTAGAGTACATCATATGTGCCTACGTGACCTATTCTTTCTGGCAATTATATAATCTACCAATTCAGTGTAGCCTAATTGACATATTTCCTAAAAGTAGATATATTCGATATCAATTCTCTTTAAAATTCTATATTTATAATAGAAAAACTAGTTATACAATCATTTTGTTTTGTTGTAACATTCTTAGTAGACTTAACACTTCTGTTGGGTGGCCTCTAACTTTGTGATGACTTGATTTTTTAAACAGTAATAAATTTCAAAATTTTGTCTCAATTAAAATCTGTTTAACAATAATTGAAAAAATTCACTTCAATTTAGTTTAATTCGTACTAGTTCTATTTGGTTCGCACAAGAAAAAAGGGTCAAAGCCACACCTTAACCAGTTATAGAGTGCTCCAATTTGAGTAAATGAAATGAAATTTAAAAGTAGCACAAATTAAACAATATACGCATAAACCTAACTTGATATTAGTAATTTATTTTCATGGTTGTAAATATTAATCATATTACACATACAAGAACACCAAGAGAATACATAAGACCAAAATTAACATGTCATATATAATCATAACCTAAGATTCAAGTCTATCTTATGCAATTCTGGGGTTTGTTCTTTGGCGACACGAAAGCTACCAGGCCAGACCATATCGGCCGATTCTTCAAGCATAAATGGTCCCATAGCACACCCGAAACTCATGCTCGAACCATCAAACCGAGCAACTAAACTAGACCGATCTCGGCTAGACTTGTGCACAAGAGAATGAGCTTCAACCCCAAGTGATCTAACAGAAACCGGACTAAAAGGAAAGCCGATCAACGAATTCGCTATCACCATCTTATGATGAGACTGATATCTTTTCGTGGCTCCTCTTTCTCGTTTATGCGCATTCTGGTGCCCGCCTAGCGCCTGCGAGCTATAAAATTTTCTCATGCAAAAGTTACACGAAAAAACCCGGTTTCCGATTGGAGGGGAAAGTTTTGATGATGAAGACGATTCGGGATCGCAATTTGTTGCCGTCAAGGGCTCGGTTTGGCTTTGGCCTAAGCTTAACCATTCCTTCATGTAATCACCTTGTTGTTCATCGGCTAATCTTTCGTCGATTCGGGTATTTTTCGATTCGCCATCTTCTGAGAGCCTAGTTGCTTTTTCATGGTCACTTTGGAAAATCATGGTCTAGATTAGGTGTAGGGGGACAAGAAGAGAGGTATTGTGTTATAAAGAAGAGGAAGAGAAGTGGAAGAGGATATTATTAGTTTTTCTGGTGATCCCACAAAAAAGAAATGTTTATGTCAATTAATGGGATTGGTAATGTGTCAAAGAGGGTTTTCAACTTTTTTATTAACCTACAAATATGATTCTGTTGAAGCATATATAAAAACAGAAGCTTAGTTGTCTATATTGCTATCAATAGTCAAATCGTCTTAATTCCATGCTAGATGAGGTTGCTATATGAATCTTATAAAGCTATGAAATATTTTGGAATGGAAACATTTAATTGGAGCCAAAAGATAAATAAAAAAAGATAACACAAATCCACATTAATCACAAGGCAAGGTAAGTCCATGTAACGATGTAGTAAGCAAAAGTAGACAAGTTTGGCAGAGAAAAAATGTGTAGGCATAACTAGTCAACTCTCATCTCCTCTAGTACTTCTATACTGCACTTGTAAAGTGAGCTGGAAAATAAATGTTTTTTACTCATTGTCTTTAAAAGACTCTTAGTTCAGACCAGTCAACCAGTGGCAGAGGCGGCCCCACTATATGCCGTAACCCACCGATATAGGGAAAAATATTCTCTAAATTGTGATTTATATATTTATAAATTTCGATCAAATTGAATCGTTCATCTAATTTTAATAGTTAAGATTTAATTTTACTTTATATTTCATGGATAATTAAAATCCAATCTCAATCATTAAATCTGGATGAATGGTTATAATTGACTGCAATTTACAAATATGTATCATTTATCAAATTTAGAGAATCATTGTTCCCACCAAAATAGGCCGCAACAGTCAACCTCAAACATCTACTGGTGACTATATAAAAATAAGAAACAAAAACACAAGCAGAAAAGATAAGGAAATGTTGAAGTGGGGTAGCCAATAATAGTTAACCACCTGTCTAATTATAAGAAAACACTATTTTAAGGAGTGAGGGGGTCCAATAAGGGGTTGATAATGGTGATAATGAAGAAAGAAGAGAAGTGGGATGCCATTTCTAATTGGGTTTTTGATTGTGAGATGAAAGAGGATCTATGTGGGTGTCTCCATGTAGTGGGTGATGTAATGTGTACAGAAGAAGAGCATTGAGAACCACTTGTGTTTAAATTAAGAATCTTTGATGTTGTAATAATACTTCTTCATTAATTTAAGAAGAAAAAGTAAAGAACAAGTGAGTAGCCCACAGGGCGTGTAATGAAAGCAGCTTTCATACACTTGAGGTTCTTTGAGATAAAATTAAAATTTTTGAGGTGTTGGAATGCTGACTCAGAATACTTGTGGCATCACACTTGTCTTATCACATAGTTTCAATTGGTAGGGATATACTAGTTTAAATATATAAAGAATAATCCACTAAGCAACCAATTATACAGAGTTCGTTTTGATGGATTTCACAGGGTATTACCCATCATGCATTTAACTATAAATGTTCTATAGTGTTATGCGTAATGTTTACACTAGTCGTTCTTGCCATAGCTTAATTTGTCAGGAAATTTGTAGGCAATTACTGATGAATTTTTATTTACCCCAAAATTTATATATTTGGTTAAAAAGCCTTGAAATGATCTTCATTTATTCTAAAGCATATTTTGCATTCAAATAGAAAGATGAATACCAACATATCAGTAGAGGAATTGTGGTAAAATCAATTATCAAAAAATTAAAGAGAGAGGGGATAATACATATATATACGTAAGATAGGGTGAATTCAATAGGGATTTTATTGGGTAAAAAAGAAGACATATGGAGACAAAATCTTATTAGCAAATCAAGATTGAAACAGTTGTTGACAAGGGTAGAGGATTGTATGGCTTTACCCATATACGGCAAAAGAGAATAAAAGAAGATGAGATATGCCGCTCAATTTGACATTCACTGAGCTAAGCTGATGCAAACCTATTACTAATACTTATCCTTTTAAAAATAAAGTTTGGCTTCAAAGCATTTATGTTACGTGGTTTCTATTTAATATGGTGTTTCATCACAAGATTCTCTCAAGCAAGATCTTGATTGTGATTAATGATTATTCTAATTTATTCCTATAGGATGCTACAGTTAAATTGATAGTTGCAAGCGAGAATATTAGGAGCTGCATATGAAATCCGTCAGCAAGACAATGACCTAACGTTATTGCTATTGTAGTCATTTCTTTTGCGTAACATCTGATTCCATTCCCAGAATAACATAGCCTCCGATATATGATTTTAGCTAATTTAGTAAAAGCATTGGCTTACAAGTGGGAACTGGGGAGTTCGGCCTTAACCATTTCACTTCTTAGGCGATCCAATTTCTAGCTAGTAGATAATGACAAAATATTGGTCTGCTAAATCACAACATATTCAAAGGATGAGCATGAAAAAAATGGTGACCATTAGGTGTATAAGTGGCTATACAAAGAAAAGATAAAATTATAACGAGTTACATATCCGTCAAAAGATTGGTGTCATATATTGAAAATCATTTTAAAGAATGAAGAATAAAGTGAAACGTACATGTGGTACAAGGGAAATTATATTAAGGATCAGATACAAAGGATAATGATCCTTTGGACCCGGTCCTTAATATAATTTCCCAGAGTTACAAATGCTCATGAAAGTCCTAATTAATAGAAAGTGTGGCAATTTAATGATCAAAAGTAATTATGAGTGCGTAGGGAGAGTGTGTGGTAAACCCAAGAGTAATTAAGAATATGTGTTTGTTGATATTGATGAGCTTATAGTCTTGGACAGGGTTTCTTGGTTTAAAAAGGATTCATGTAACTAACATCGCCACCTAAGGCAGAGGAAGATGACTTCCTTGTTTAATTGAAGACCCCAGCACAAAAATACATCTTTTTGTGTTAAGAAAATGGTGTCTTTAGAAACAACATCGTTTTGAGTGAAGTGTTTAATATGATCCTTCACTTCATTCCCCTCCCTAATTTCTCATTCCTGCTTATTTACCTCTTTTTTTCGTTATTTATTTAAGGATTATACAATGTTGAATAGGTATATAGAAAATATATTCCTAAAGTCCTTACTAAGAGAAATTCCGAACCAGAACTACCATAAAAATATTAGTCCAATTTATGTTGACAAAGTTAGTGAAAAAAGACATTATGTGGATATACATATTTCAGACGATGATATTAGACATTTTTTAGCAGTTGATTTTTAGTAGACCTTACATGCATGTATTTATTTGGCATTCTGTACACTGTCGACTAAATTTGTACTATTTATTTTATATTGAGTCGGATTGGTTCTTTATTCCATACAATTGTATTCTCTAGAGTCGGAATCTTAGCTCCGCCACTAGCTAACCCCATTTGGGGAGCAAAATTAAGACTTTGTTGTTGTTGTACATAACACCAAATGTCATTTTCATATTTCTAAAAATGCAGAGATATTTTCCTATTACACCAAGTAAATAATGTCATGTTTTTTCCAATTTAATTTTAATTCAGCTTCAAATAGTTACTTTTAGTTATAATGACACGGAATCCCAATCAGTATTTCAGTGCATTAATGTAGAAAAGATTCAGCATTCTTCAAAATTGGTGAAGATGCTTCATGCAATCAAATGCAGGCTCAAAATTCCATAAATGATATGCTAGATGTCATTTGTTACTCCTAATAATGCTTAAAATGACCCGGCCAGGAAAAACCACATATTTTAGCATTATAGGTGAGAAAAAGAGACAAAAAAAAAAAACCCACATATTAGAAAAACAACATTTTCCAGTGACGTGGGACAAAGTGCCCTTCATAATAGTAACATCACCATGTGCAAAGAACATTTATCAAAACCCTTATTTTTCCACTTTTTGTTTAATTTAGATTTTCCCACACTGGAAAGCGACTTCAACCCCTCAGTCTGCCTCTCTAGGTTTAACTAGTATGTCAAATACATTATGTTACAGAATTTCATATTTTACATCTCTGGTTCTCTATTCAAAATTTGTCACATCTCCATAACAACAACAACATTACCCCAATGAATAAAAAAAATGAATAAAATAAAATGCATTTGTCTTAAAAAAATGTGCATTGATTCAGGCACAAGCGCTGCAAAGAATGAAACTATGCACAGCCTTAATCTAGTTTGTGACTAATTTATAAATCTTTCATTTTTTTTTGACTAATTTAACAAGTTGCCAATGATGTCAACTTTATGACTGCAAGAAAATGGTGAAAATTGGATTTTGCATCAGCTGGTTTAATAGATATCATCAATTTTTTAAATGTATAGGCTCTCAAACTATCCGACTCTGAACACAGAACACAAAATATCAGGAAAAAAGGCATGTGTATTACACGTGCTTATAAATATGGAACATGAGTCTCCTTTTTTTTCTGCTTGCATTGTGTATAACATGTGTTCCTCCTATCAATTTCCTTCTTTCTTAAGGGTCTATAACAAGCTTCAAAGGACGTTAATACATCAAATTGAAGAGCAAAAAATGGACCTCTTCCGATTTTGTGGACATATAGACTCAAAAGTTCTAGAACACATACACTCTTCAGTTTTCAACTTGCAAAGAGTCGCACTGAGCCAGAAAAGAAAATCATTCAACTCGTCCAGATTCGGATAGTTAAAAAATATGTGGCATTGTGTTTCAGGAATTACTGTTTTGATTCAATTTTGCTAGATTTTCAACCATTCATTGATTGTCAAGAATGATGATCTGCTCTAAAGGAGTATTTTTTAGCAAATCAGATAATAAGACATAATTCTCCTACAAAAAGAAAACTTGATCTCGAGAGTGCATTTACTTAAGACATGATTGTGTCTTATGTATTGTTTATGTTACCCTCGCACTAATGATGTGAACAATGGGAGTATTAGCTATCAACCTTAAACATTAAAGATATTTCTACTATGTGTCTTATACTCTTATTATATTATTTGTTTTCTCCTTTGGCATATTTTTGGTATGGATTTCGGTTTTTTGTGTTTTGTTTACTCAAGCTAATGCAATTTTAAACTCAAATGCAATCGAGTTATTGCATAACAGTAAAGAGCAGGTACTATTACGTGATGGTGCTGGGCTTAATGGTTCTTAATAGATATTAAATGTTGTACCTGCTTGAAATAACTTAGTAATAATATCTATGTAAAAAATAGAAGCATGAAGAAAAATATAAATGGAAACTTACATTACATATGCTTCCAACATGAAGAAATCCCCAATGATCTACTTCAAACTTGAGAAACCATATTGCTTGGTGAACAAATCCAATGATTACATCAAGTGCCTACAGAACAAATGAATTAGACAGATATTTAAACATGCAAATCCCTTACTCAATACAGTGGCTATATAAACTGAATGATTTGGTAAATATGGAAAGAATACACATCTATATTGTAGAGTAAATAAATAATGAGGCATCCACAGAAAGAATCTATCTTTTTATACTGGTCAGCTCATTTCGAAACATTCACAAAAGCTAACCCGCACAATGATACCAGTAAACCACAAAACATACATTGGGAAAACAACTATCGCAAAGATATGACGGAAACTGAACTGCAATTGCTTAATGACCTTGTAGGAATGAAAAGAAAGGATTGAAAGAAAAGGTACCCGTAGATAATGCACAGAAAAAGCGCGGTTGAGCCGCAATGCAGCATTACAGCTCTAACTGTAGTAATTTCCAATAGTGAATGGAAATTAAAAAATTCATTAAAGAGCCAATACAAGCGTGAGAGGCCTAGAGATTGAAGAATTACCAAGAAACATGTGAAAAAGAGAGCAGCGGGGGGCCTCATTGACGTTCGAATCGTTACCATTCAGTGATGAGCGAGTGATTTGGTTTTTATGAACCAATGCGCCCATTTCTGTTTTATATACACGAAAGCCAGGGGTTCATGCCAATGCCGATTGTTCGGTTCCTTCAGCAGCCTGGTTCGGGCTCGGACAAGGTTTTATCAGTAACTTTTGATTAAAAACATCAACCTAAATCCATACTTTATAGCTTCAGTCTCGAGCTGGTTTACGAGCTAATAAATTTTTCATATAATTACATTATTTAATTAAAGTTTTTAGTATTTAGTATAATTTATTGCAGTCTAGTATTAATAAGTTTTTATAGAACAAAATATAAAAACCTTAAATATTTATTAAATTTAATATATATATATATATAATAAAATAATTATTCGTTAGGTCGGGTTCAGACCGAGTTTGGGTATTTACATGAATACCTAGCCTGGTTCACAAAACTTTAAGCTTGGACAAACCGGCTTAATGAACATATAAGTGTCTAATCTGGTCCATAAAAACATGACCCGATCTACTGAATAAGTCTAGCAGTGTATCATTATATTTTGTGGCTGCTTTTAGTATTTATGCCAATGACCATTTTTCTCTTATATTATGTTCAACTTGTAAAGAATTCCATAACGTTAATGAAGTAATCACCCTTGAACTTGTCCTAAAAAATTATGTTACCACTCTCAACTTCCAAAAGTTCTGAAAACTCAATACATTAATTGACTCATTCAATAACATGTGTCAATTTCTGGTTGAATAGAAAAATATTAAAAAAATGATATTTTGACACGTAACATTAAGATGCAAATCGGTGCATTATTTTGAAAAATATTTGACACATTTAAAAGTTAGGATGACGAATAATTATTTTAAGCAATTACATTTATACGGGTATGTTAATTAAAACCTTAAAGCCTGGGTGATTTACAATATAGATGTTAACTTGAGGGATCAAATTGGTTTTTTTTATGCCATCATATTAGCCTCAAATTTGGCTCTAAACTTGGAAGTTGGAGATTAGATTGAAAATGAATTCCAGCCAACAGTAAAGCAAACCATGTCTTCTACGACCTTCTTCACTCCACCGCCTCTACCACCGCACTCACACGCCACCACAAGCCGCTCCTCCAGCCATGTCTACCCTCCGCCACCTGATAACATCGCAATTCTGATTGATAAGTCCAAATCTATAACCCAACTCAGTCAAATCCACGCCTTCCTCTACCGCCACAACCTCCATCACCATCCAATTCTCAATTTCAAGCTCCAACGCTCCTACTCCTCTCTTGGTCGCTTAAATCACTCTCTTGCCATCTTTAACCTAACCAAAAACCCCAATGTTTTCTTCTATTCCTCAATTATACACGCCCATGTTTTGCATAATCTGCATCACCAAGCCCTGTCTTTTTACATTCAAATGCTAACTGATGATGTTGCCCCAAATGCGTTTACTTTTTCTTCGATTCTGAAGTCTTGCCCTCTAGAACCGGCGAAAGTTATTCACGGCCAAGCTATAAAATTTGGGTTGGATTCGGAATTGTATGTGACGACTTGTCTTGTTGATGTTTATGCCAGAGCTGGTGACTTTGCTTCTGCAGGTAAGCTGTTTGATGAAATGCCTGAGAAGAGTTTAGTGTCGCTGACTGCGATGATTACTTGCTATGCGAAGAATGGCATGGTTAAGGAAGCTAGGGAGTTGTTTGATGAATTGCAGGAAAGGGATTTAGTTAGTTGGAATGTGATAATTGATGGGTATGTGCAAAATGGGCTTGCTAATGAAGGATTGGTCTTGTTTAGGCAAATGTTGAAGGCAAAAGTGAGGCCTAATGAAGTAACTGTGTTGGCAGTTCTTTCAGCTTGTGGGCAAATCGGTGGTATGCAATCTGGGAAGTGGGTTCATTCGTATATTCAGAATAATGGGATTGAGATAAATGCCCATGTAGCCACTGCTTTGATTGACATGTACAGCAAATGCGGGAGTTTGGAAGATGCACTATTGGTTTTCGAAAGGATTCAGAATAAGGACATTGTTGTGTGGAACTCAATGATTGCCGGGTATGCAACACACGGATTCAGTCAAGATGCTTTGCAACTATTCGACGAGATGTGTAAGCTGAATTACCAGCCTACTGATATAACCTTCATCAACATTTTAAATGCCTGTAGTCATTCTGGTTTGGTTACTGAAGGATGGAAGTTTTTCCATTTGATGAGAGACGATTATGGAATCGAACCGAAGATCGAGCATTACGGGTGCATGGTTAACCTTCTCGGCCGCGCTGGGCATTTGAAAGAGGCATATGAGTTGGTCAAGAACATGGGAATTGACCCAGATCCCATTTTATGGGGAACTTTGCTTGCTTCATGCAGGATCCATGGTAATCTCGCTTTAGGAGAGGAAATAGCCGAGTTTCTGATTAAACACAGCCTTGCAAATTCGGGGACTTACATTCTCCTCTCGAACATTTACGCAGCAGCTGGGAATTGGGAAGGTGTAGCAAAGATGAGGACTTTGTTAAAAGATAGCGGGATAGAGAAAGAACCGGGTTGTAGCTCGATTGAGGTTAAAAATAGGGTTCATGAGTTTCTAGCCGGAGATTTGAGACATCCAAGAACGAAAGAGATTTATAATATGTTGGAGGAGATTGATGGATGGCTGAAGCATTATGGTTATGAACCTCGGACAGATATTGTTTTGCACGATCTAGGCGATGAACAAAAAGAGAAGTCTCTTAAAGTTCATAGCGAGAAACTTGCCATTGCGTTTGGGCTCATCAGTACTAAGCCGGGAACTTCTTTGACGGTGGTTAAAAACCTTCGAGTCTGTTTAGATTGCCACGAAGTGACCAAGTTGATATCGAAGGTCACTGGTCGGAAAATTGTAATGAGGGATCGGAACCGATTCCACCATTTTGTGAACGGTTCGTGTTCTTGCGGGGATTACTGGTGAATTCTTGATTTGTACCTATTTATGAACATTTATCTCAGGAACTAATATGAAAACTAAGCAAAGATTCCCTAATTAATAATTATAAATGCAGTCAGAATAATTCTATACACAATCAGCCATTAACCATATCGTACAAAGGTATATCGATACTGAAAACAGGGTGAGAATTCATCGAACTTACCACTACAAGTCTACAACTAAATAAAGCTAATAAGATGGACATCTAGGAATATGATTGCCAGGCAGTCTCGAAGGCTATGCTTGGGACACAAATTACTTACCCTATCGAGTACTTACAATCTCAAGTCTAGAATGCAGACTGTATTGTTGGCAAAGCAGGCGGCGATTTTGTCACCTTCTTTATTCCAACAAACCTCAAATATTCCACCGTTGCCTGTATATGTCTTGACGATCTTATTTTCCTTCAACGACCAGATGTTAATGCATTTATCAAGAGACCCGCTCGCAAGAAACTCGCCATTGGGGCTAAATGCAACGGAGTACACAGGATCCCTGGGGATTAAAAGAAAAGCTTGTTGGTCAATAACATTTAAAAACACTACAGAGCCAAGCATGATAACGGAAAGTTATTTCTGTAATGCAGAAGTCAGAAAAACATAAACAAATTTGAATCGGCCTGCCTTTCAAAGTACATAAAAACATGAACAAATGGATCTCACCGGTGCCCATTTAAGCTGCAGATAAGTTTTCCAAGCTCGACATCCCATAACTTCACCGTTGAGTCAAAAGATGCGCTGCATATAATATTCGCATAACATGATATAAGTAGAGAGAGAATGAGAGCGAGCATAACATGATATAAGTAGAGAGAGAATGAGAGCGAGATGCTTCCCAATGAGGCAAACTTCTCAAGGGTATATGTAGCAAATCAAATAATCCATAGATAGAGATATCGAAAACTAAGGAAACGGAATTTTAGATTGTGGAAATGACAACTACCTTGCCAGGAGCAATTGCTGATTAGGATTGTTTGTACCAGGTCCAGTGGGGCTCCACCTGATGGTGTATATCTCCTGCAAACAGATTGCTCAATGCTAATTAAGAATGATTAATTGATGGATTCTATTAAGTAAAACGGTGCCGAAAAAAGAACATGCGAACAAACAAACAAAATAACAGAAAGACGGGGAAGATTATTGCTCCGGAAGTACCTTAGAATGTTCCCTCAAGTCATGAACATAATTTTCTTGCTTCATGCTCCATATCTGTAAGAAAAAATCCAATGACATTAGAAACTAACAAACAAGCTCAAAGAACCAGATCCAATGGTATGAGAAAGGGCTATTAAGAATCTTAGATAGGGATGAATGAAACATATCTTACAAATCCAAATATGAAGGTGGAAGAGTATATACCTTAGCGCTAATATCATCAGAGCATGAAGCCAGCAATGAGCCGGTTGGATCCCATTTTACACAATTCACCTCACCCTGCAAATGTAAATGACTAAAATTTCAGCCACCTAATTCCACATCATGTGAATTAATAAAAAATATGGAGCCAACCAATTAACTTAGGGTCAGTTTGGCTGTACTTTCCAAAACTGCTTTTCTGAAAAGCTCTATTTTCAAGCTTTTCCTGTAAGCAGGAGAGTTAATTTTGAAAAAAAACAAATCAGACCGTTCCTAATTAAATAGCATGAAGGAACAGAATGTGTTGTTCAAAGCCAAAATATGTAGTTCTATAAAAAGTTTATGATAACAACTTATTTGGATAGCAGGTTGAAAAGCAATACCAAATAAACCTTTAATAATCTCACAAACTTAAACCCTAAAATATGCAACAACACTCGTCGATCAAAAGACTCCACTTTCCATAAGAGAACACTGGTACAACCATTACCTGCTAACCTAAAATTTTTAGGCAATAAAATTTGCCAGTGATTAAATGGCTGTGATCGAACTCTTCAGCCAAGACTTAAACAATACTCAATAATGAGCAATTTTAAATTGAATGCAAGAACAAACCTGATGACCAGCAAAAGTTTTAACAGGGCGTGTTTCTCCGACTCTGCATACATATATCATGTTGTCTGTGGAGCTTGTCGCAAATGAAACATTATTGCGCCAGTCAACATCAAGTATAGGACCTAAGACAGAAACAAGTATGAGAGCTCAAGTCCAATAACAATCAGTAACACCTGTTTGGTCGAAACAAAAATGAAAAAGAGCCCTCCCACACGATTCAATGTAGTTCAAACCTGCATGAAATTCGAACTGTTGTCTCCATTCCTCTGTTTTCACATCCCACACTATAGCAGTTTTGTCACAACTTCCAGTAAGAAGATAATCCCCCTTCTTATTCCACTTCAAAGAAAATATTGGTCCTTTGTGTTTACTCAATGTAGTCTTAAGTTCACCTGCACTCAGAAAATGAATATATCCAGAATAAGGTGAAAAGCAGGAGTGAGTAACAGATTTACATATCACAAGTAACTAAAATTTTTGGAAATAAGAAAAAACAAAGTATGAAAGGAAGTGCTACATTAACAATCAGTGAATGAGAAGCCTGCACTCCAACAACCTATCATTGGCCTGCAAGCTTGTTCTGCCTAATTTAATGTAAATTAACTTTTATTTTAAAATTTGCGAATTTGTTAATATATTGATTGCACAATTGAACTTTAAGGTGAGCGACATTCTTTCGGAGAGGCCTAACAAAATATGCAATGTCGTTATTTGGGTTCATGCATTACAAAGTCAAAACAGATTACAAAAGAAAGGTCAACTAACAACCCATCAAATATGCATTCTTTTTTGTGTCAGCTGGACTACAGCATGTTTTGTACAGGAAAGACAGACAAAAAACCGATTATAATAAGAATCTTACCATTTGTATTCCATATTCTTGCTTGCCCATCATATGAACCTGTTGCAAGGGAAGTCCCCTCACCCTGCATGTGGATGTAAAGGATTTTAATTACATGGAAGCAAGCAAGAAAAAGCATAACACTCTTCTTACATCAGACAGGACTTGAACTCAAATTGTTGAGTATCTGACACAAAGCACAATCAACAGGTTCAAAGTACGAACTATAGAACAATTTTACATAAACACAAAAGAAACATAGCTAGCAAATTGGGATAAAAGGAGCATTCTGCAAGCTATCATTTACGAAGACTGATATCAATTTATTGAAGCCATCCAATGCGAACTAACAATCATTTGACAATGAAACCTGTAACATAACTCACATTCCAATCTAGCGTCGTGACATCTTTACTCTTCTCATTTGTTCTTCCCTTCACATGCTTCAATACAAGCACATTTAATGGATTGTTTTGCACACCAGATCTAGAGTTACCCTCAGCTATTGCCCAGATACGTGCTGTGGAATCTCCAGAGCTACAATAAAGGCAAAGAAAGTGAAATGAAAACACCAATAAGAATAAAGGAAATAACCTTGCATTTTCAATCTTGCAG
>CATIWQ010277943.1:0-11385 GCA_949673415.1 Euphorbia schlechtendalii | reverse complement strand
AAGAAGTCCACCAATTAACCCGAAACAAACCAAAGCATTTGTTACCTTATTTTTATGATTGATATCTCTTCGATGTAATTGCCCAGTCTTCGAGTGCTCCAGGACCCTGCAAAACAAGCCTCCCGTCAGAAGTGTTTCCGACGAAGACCCTCCAACGTTCAAGTTAGGATCTTTTAGAGGGATGATTTTAGTGTGCTTTTAGGGTAACAGTTACCCCTATAGTGGGAGATTATCTTGCTATTTAAAGGATTGCATGTAATGATGATATGTGGGACTCGTCTGCAAGAGGTACACGTGTGGCAAGCCGCTTGGGGGTTTTGTCAACTGTCGGAGCATTAAATGATTCATCTCTGCCAGTCAGTTTTGCATTTAATGCAACAGAGGAGAGATAAGAAGTGCGCCGGTGTCGGTGTGGGTTCTAAGGATGATGTCTCAACTTAAACGCGGTGGGTAACACTGAAGGCCATTTATTTGTAAGACTGCCTCGGCTCAATGTTATGATGATGGGGTATCGACGCGCGTTCGCACCAAAGTATACTTTTGCTTCTAACCCAAGATGTAGTTATTTGGGCCTTTGATGGGCCTTGAGGCCTTTAATGGGCATTGATATCAGGAGTCCCCCCCTTACGAGCCCAAACGAAGGCTCTTTAGGGCCTTTACACGTAGCGTCGCTTTGATGGAGCTACGACTGTCGAGGTGACGCGGCCTTTCGCATCCGCTGTTATTTTACAGTAATGATGGCATTTCAGGGAACGGGTGTGTCCTCTCATTTTGTGTGCGACTTACTGTATATATATTAGGGCATGCATTTGTTATTTTCCCCTTCGCTTGTTTTTGCTTTGTTAGTGCGCTGCTATTTGCTCTCTAATTTCATCACTCTCTTTTCGCAAATTGCTATCTAAACTATTCCTCTTCCCTTGAGTGAGTTCTTTCATCGCTTTAATTTGTTAAGATGTCTTCAAATTCTTCTGATTCTTGCACCTTGATCAACCACGTCGGTCACCGTCAGCCGGTGGAGGAGCGTGATCCTCGTCGAGCTATGGTGCTGCCTTTGAGGGGCCTTGAGGCCACCGACGTGGTGGAGGTGGTGGGGGGTGGCTCGGGCTCTGTCCCGCACCGCCAAGTTATGACAGGAGAGTCTTCCTCTCCTATTCCTACTGAAGGGGTGGATTGTCAAACTCCCACCACTATAAAGAAGAAGGAGGCTAGCGAAATTTTCCAGCTACTGGTTGGGTTATCGCGCGGCATTTTAGGGAAGGCCCCGAAGAAGGGGGAAGTGATGTGGAATCCCCCTAGGGAGGATTTGGTACCAGTCATTTTCCAGCAAGTGCATTGGGGATTCCGCTTTCCCCTGGAAGACGGTGTGGAGGATGTGCTACGCGAATTTGGCTTATGCCCTGGGCAATTACATCCAAATGCCGGGATTGTTTTGGCTATCCTGGCGAGCATGTGCCGCGAGCTGGGCTTTACCCTTTCAGGGCGTGTGTTCCGCCTGTTCTTTAGTCCCTGTACAATGCACGTCGGGGCTTTCATTTTTTGGGGTAGCACAAGGGAAACCACACCGAAACCGGTGGAGAAGCAATCCCACGTAAGGGATTTTAAGGACAAGTGGTTCTGGATATTTCCGGCCCTTGATAACGTTGAGAGGGATCCTTTAAGAGATGGGAAGTTTCCTTTCCATACTTGCTGGAATCACAACCCAGAGAATCCCCATAGCTTGCGCTGAGTCAAAGATTTGAGTGCTCACAGCGTCGAGAAGCTGAGATCATCCATCGGATCTGGCCCAACATTCATTGGCGCATGGTGGAGTTTCTACTTGGTCAACCCGATGGTCTCTTCTGCTGGATGGATCAAGGGGCCATTATTTATACCGATTTGACCACTGAGGGTGGTGAGATTTCAAAAAACTGATCATTGTCTTTTCTTTTTATTTGTAGGAATGGCACGTACTAAGTAGAAACCTAAAATTATTCCTGCAATGGCAGCAGCAAGGACGCAGGTGCCTGAGGTAGTCTCGCCAGTGGCAGCTGTTGGTCCTGTAAGTACAACGGCGAAGGAGATGCCGACAGTGGAGGTTGCCGCTCAGGGCTGGGCTCAACGCTTGCTTGAGCAGGGGATTGTGGACCCTCTTGTTGCTTCCCAAGGAGCCGTGAAGGCGGGAGAGGGGGATGTGGTTGTTATAGATACCACTCGTCCTAGGGCCGTAGTTCTTGCGGCTAGTGTTGAGGGGCCTTATGCTAGGGAAAAAGCTCCTGCTGCTACTGTAAGGGGCGTAGAGATCAGGGAGAGGGGACAGAAGCGTCCCCGTGATGATGGTGATACTGAAGGGAAGTCCTCCAAAGGGAAGGCTCCTTTGACAGAGGAGGAGCAAGTTCAGTGGGCGAAGTATGATCCGTCGTTTGTATGTTTCACCATGAGAATTTGGCTTTGCCTTGTTTTTGTTTGTATTGTGTATGAAATGTTGCTCTGCTTCTTTGTAGTTATGGTGTAAGGTTCATGGGGAGGACGTGCCTTTGTTGAAGCTTGACGTTTTGGGGGAGCTAGGGCGTTATATCGAGCTTCCTAGCGAGGAGGCACGTTTTGGTGCTATGGGTCCCACCGAGCAGGGGGTCTATGTTGAGCAGCAGGCTTTGCTTGTAAGTGCTTTTTGTCTAAGAGCTGGTTCATTGTTTATGTATGCGTTTTGTGCCCTTGTTGGTTGTCTAATTTATCCTTGTTGCTGTGAAGGCCTTTTCTGCTGCCCATCGGGTGGCGAAGGCGCTGGTTGAGGCCCAGCGTCAAGTGGAGACGTCCTATGCTGTCTCCCAAGGCAGTGCTAAGCGGCTGAAGGAAGCTCAACTGCAGCGCGAAACATTCGCTGAGCTGGAGGAGACTGCCCGGAGATTGGGGGAGGCAGGTAAGAAGCAAGCCGTAGAGCTGACCTAGGCTTACGCGGACTTAGAGTACTCAAAGAATAAGAGAAAGGAGATGATAAGCACCATGAGGGGGATGGAAGAGAAGCATGAAGTGGCGTTGGCCAAAGTTAAATCGACCGCTGAGGTGGAGGAAAAGAGGCTGAAGGCATTGATAGATGGTTTGAGGGTTGAGCTAGCGAGGGAGAAAGAAGGAAGGGCGAAAGCAGTAAAGGATTTGGGGAATGCCGAGAAGGGGTTGGGATATTGGAGAACTAGCACCGAAGAGAAGACGAAGGCCATGCAGGATCTTCAGCTTAAGTTTGATTTCCATAGGGCTAAGTACAAGCTGAAGGTGAAGCAAACTCGCGAAGACTGGCGAGAAGATCATCTCAGCTATCGTACTACATTTCTTCGTGCAGTGCGTGCCAGGTTCCCCGAGTGTAACATCGATGACCTTGCCCAAATAGCTCCACTGGATGAGCCCCCCGGCCGCTGGGAAGAGGATGAGCATATTTTTGGGCCTCCAATGCCAGAGCCTTCCTATTCCAATGTGTCCTCTGTGGCGACGGATGAGGAGGAAGTTCAATCGTGATGGCCTCCATCTTGCTTCTTCTGTCTTGTTTTGCATATTTGTTTAAAATTTCTGAACTTTTGTGGCCATTGAGTTCGGCTATGTGAACTCCACCCCTTATATAAATGAAACATTTTTATACCCATATGTTCTATTTACCGCTAAGTTAATAGCTTTTGCTGAGTTTTCTTGCTCATGGTTTTTATTCTGATCAATTGTCAAAATTTCCCGTATTTTCTTATAACTGTTGTATGCCAATGTATACCTTACTTTTCTGATAAATTGTATACCTTACTTTATCTTGTATGCCATTCATTGATACGAAGGGGGACTTGACTTTGCATTGTACTGGTTTATGACTTTGCCATTGGGATCTCTCTAGTTTACCCACGGGTGGTTTTGTGTTATTTTCAAAGATGATAGCGCCGAGGGGATCTCGCTGATCTGACCCTACGGGCTATTTTACTTGCTTTAATTTTAAAGAGTGAAATCACCGAGGGGATCTCGTCGATCAAACCCTGTGGCTGTTTAACTTGCTTTAATTCTAAAGCGCGAGATCACCGAGGGGATCTCGCTGATCGGATCCGGCGGGCTATTTTATTTACTTTAATTTCAAAGCCTGAGAGCGTTGATGGGATCTTGCTGATCTGACCCTGCGGGCTATTTTATTTTATTTAATTTCAAAGCGTGAGAGCGTCGAGGGGATCTTGCTGATTTGACCATGTGGGCTATTTTATTTGCTTTAATTTCAAAGAGTGAGAGCGCCGAGGAGATCTCGCTGATCTAACCCTACGGGCTATCTTATTTGCTTTAATTTCAAAGCGTGAGAGTGCCGAGGGGATCTTGCTGGTCTGACCCTACGGGCTGTTTTATTTGCTTTAATTTCAAAGCATGAGAGCGCCGAGGGGATCTCACTAATCTGACCCTGGGGGCTGTTTTATTTGCTTTAATTTCTAAGTGTGAGAGCACCGAGGGGTTCTTGCTGACCTGACCCTGCGGGCTGTTTTATTTGCTTTAATTTCAAAGCATGAGAGCCCCGAGGGGATCTTGCTAATCTGACCCTGCGGGCTATTTTATTTGCTTTAATTTCAAAGCGTGAGAGCGCCGAGGGGATCTTGCTGATCTGACCCTGCGGGCTATTTTATTTTACTTTAATTTCAAAGAGTGAGAGCGCTGAGGGGATCTCACTGATCTGACCCTGCGGGCTATTTTATTTACTTTAATTTCAAAGCGTGAGAGTGCTGAGGGGATCTCACTGATCTGACCCTGTAGGCTATTTTATTTGCTTTAATTTCAAAGCGTGAGAGCGCCGAGGGGATCTCGCTGATCTGACCCTGTGGGCTATTTTATTTGCTTTAATTTCAAAGCGTGAGAGCGTTGAGGGGATCTCACTGATCTTACCCTGCGGGCTTTATTCGTGGTCATCTGTTTATTCAAATCGAAGGGGTATATAGAAAGCTATATTTGCATTGCCCTAGAAGTTTATAGAACATAATTTCATGAAATAAATATACAAAACATCATTCGTCATGCTCCTGGGTAAAACTTTGGAAGAGAAGCCGCGTTCCATGTGCGGGGTAAAATTTTTCCCCGAATGGTGGACAACTTGTAGGCGCTACCTCCTATTCGTTTTGCTACTATGAACAGGCCTTCCCATTTAATGCTGAGCTTCCCTCGCCCTTCCCTAGCTTGTGAGTCCTTTGTGTTTCGGAGGACTAGCTCACCCTCTTGAAAGGTAAGAGGTTTAATCTTCTTATTGCGGATGAGGGCGATGCGCCGCTTGTATTCCGTCATGCGTATGAGAGCTTTCTCCTGCTTTTCCTCTAATGAATCTAAGTTATTCCACATCAGATCATCGTTTAAAGCTCCTTCAATGTAGTTGGCCACCCTTGCACTGGGTGCGCCGATGTCAACCGGAACCACCGCCTCCGTTCCATAAGTGAGAAGGAAGGGCGTCTCACCTGTCGCCGTTCGGGGCGTGGTTCTGTAAGACCAAAGGAAGTTGTTTAGCTCCTCAAGCCACGCCGAACCATGTTCTTAGACTCTTGTTTTGATTCCCTCCAAGATGGTCCGATTAGTCACTTCCGTCATGCCATTTGTCTGAGGATGGGAGACGCTAGAAAAGCAGAGTCGTATCTTTAGCCGGTGATAAAATCATTTGAATGCATGGCAGTTGAACTGCATCCTGTTGTCTGCTATGATTGTATGAGGGATGCCGAAGCACGACATAATGTTTTTGGTAAGGAAAGAAGTGACTTGTTTCGGTGTAATGGCTGACAAGGGCTCAGCCTCTACCCATTTGGTGAAGTGATCAACGGCCACAATAATCCAGCGCTTCTATTATTTCGATCTTGGTAAGGGCCCCACTAAATCCACTACCCAGAGAGTGAAGGGCCAAGCAGCCTGTATAACGGCCCTCAGCCCCGTTGGCGTCGATGATGTTTTAGCAAATGCTTGGCAGGCTTCCCAAGATTGGACCATTCATTTAGCTTTCAGCTCCATAGTTGGCCAATAGAAGCCTTGCAACTTTACTCTTCGAACCATTGCATCTTTCTTTTCATGTGCCCCACAGAGGCCCTGGTGAACCTCACGCAATATATAATCGGTGTTGACTCGGTCAACACACTTCAGCCATGGATGACTTATTGATTTACGGTACTGCTGTCCGCCGATGATCTCGTAACGAAAAGATTTCCTCACTATTTTTTGAGCCAGGCCGGCGTCCATCGGTAGTTCATTGTGTTCCAGGTATTTGCTGATGGGGGTAAACCACTCATCTTGTACCTCCGATTGTAGTACCTCCACCATTGGTATGCTGGGGGCATCTATTCGCAGAGGGATATAGTGGAGTAAGATTTCCTATTCTTCGCTTGAGGCCCCCCTCGCCAATCTATCAGCCTCGACATTCAATGCCCTGGGAATCTGCTCAATGGACATTTCAGTTCCGTCCATTCGGATCTCTTTAATGAGGGCAGTGATTCGGTTGAGATACTGTCGCATGGACCCATTCTTAGCTTTGTATTCTCTGTTGAATTGCTTGACAACAAGTCTAGAGTCGTTGAATATTCTGACGCTGTCGGGTTTAATAGCCTTAATGATCTCCAAACCAAATATCAACGCTTCGTACTCCGCAGCGTTGTTTGAGGCTTTGAATTCAAGCCTAGCTGCCTGCCGAATCAATATCCCCTTCGGGCCTTGGATGTATATTCCAATGCCCGACACTGTACTGTTAGAACTGCCGTCTATAAACATACGCCATGCCGCCTCTGGTAGCTCCTTCCGTGGCGGGGTTTATTGTACAAAGTCTACTAATGCCTGCGCCTTCATTACCGTCCTTTATTCAAAGTGGACATTGAATTCTACGAGCTTGAGGGATCATTTGGTGAGGCATCCTAAGGTTTCGGGTCACTGGAGTGCTTTCTTGAGTGGCTGGTTGGTTCGCACTATGATCGTATGGGCTTGGAAGTAATGGCGCCACTTCTGGGAAGATATTACCAGGGCGAATGCTAACTTCTCCATGCGGTCGTATTTAGTTTCGACACCTTTCAAAGCGTGGCTGCCGTAATAGATAGGGAACTGATTTGCCTCTTCTTCTCTGATGAGCATCCCTAATGCTTCCTCCGAAGTGCTGAGGTAGAGGTACAGTGGTGCGCTAGCTACAGGATGGTTAAGCAATGGCAAAGAGATTAAAAAGGTTTTTATTTCGGCCAAGGCGGTGGCACAATCCTCCCCCCATACAAATTTCTTGGCTTTTAAGGCTTTGCAAAAATGGGATGCATCGTCGTATTGCGCAGGAAGTGAATCAGCCCAAAGCGTTAAGTTTACCATTGAGATGTTGAACATCCTTGACATTGCGAGGTTCTTGTAGTTAGAGTATTGCTTTTATTTTGTCGGGGTTAGCCTCTATTCCTATTTGCGAGATTAAATACCCCGAGAATTTCCCCCTGGTAATGCCGAAGGAACATTTTTCCAGGTTCAGCTTTAGGTCATATCTCTCTAGCAAGGTCAGCACTTTGGTTATATTTGCGGCATGATCTTCTTCGGCTTGCTTTTGATAATCATGTCATCCACATATAATTCTACTTCCTCCCTTATCATATCACCAAATATTTCGTTAACCATTCTTTGGTACGTTACCCCCGCATTCTTGAGACCAAAGGGCATGACATTGTAATAGTATATCCCCTCGTGCGTAATAAACGAGGTCTTTTCCTTGTCCTCTTCGACTATTGGTATTTGATTGTATCCCAAGACTGCATCCAACATGGAATAAATGGCGTAGCCTGCCGTGGCGTCTACTAGCATGTCCATACTTAGAAGGGGCTAGCTATCCTTTAGGCAAGCCTTATTCAAATCTGTGAAATCCATGCACATGCGGAATTTCCCATTTGGCTTCTTGACTAATACCACATTGGTGATCCAATACGGGTAACGGACTGTCTTAATGTGTCCGGCCTCTAATAAGCGAGAAATCTCTTCTTCAATTGCTCTCTGTCTTTTTGGATCATGGTTCCTTCACTTTTGCTTCACCGGCCTTGCCTGAGGGAGGACATTTAGTCTGTGTTCTGCCACCTCAGGGCTGACGCCGTTTAGATTCGCCGGGATCCATGCGAAAGCCCGGACCTTTTCACGTAACACCGTCAGGATCCCCTCTTTGGTTTTATTCGTCAATCCTCCCGACATACGGATATCCTTCCCTTCTTCTAGTGTGACTGCTACCATTACATCCGTCAGCTCGGTGGCTGTTTCTCGGTCGGGTTCATCTACTGACAAGGGCTCGACCTTTAGGGACATTAAATACATCTCCTGGGCAGCTTGTTGATTTCCTCGGGCGGTAGCCACTCCTTGATGTGTGGGTATTTGCAGCGTAAGGTACCTGAGGTTAATGATTCCTTCGGATCCATTGATGAGTGGGCACCCCAGGTTTATGTTGTAGGATAACGAGATGTCTACAATCAAGAATTCAGCTCGCGTCTTCCACTTAGGACTCCCATCTCCTAGGGCAATGGACAGGTTCGCCGAACTGCTTACCCGCACAGCATGCCCACCAAGGCCAATCAATGGTGCCTGATGTATGGTGAGGTGGTTAGGGTTCCCTCCCACACCTTCATATACTTTTCTAGTCATCAGGTTGACTGAGCTTCCTGTGTTTACCAACGTACGACGCACTTGGTATCCTTCTACTATCATTTCGATCACCAAAGCATCATTATGGTGTGAAGGTTTCCTTTCTTGGGCGAAGGAGTAGCACGTCTCGCCTCCTCTATTCGTATTGTCATAGTCAAATGTGTTTCTCTTTCTTTTTTTCTAGGTGGTTTCGCCGGATATTACATGTATTATTCCCCTAGGGGGAGGGTCTTCGGTATTACAACTTTGGTGATGACCCGTTTCGACTTGTCAGCGAGGCGGTGGATAACCTGGCCTATCAGCTTGGCGAGGCGATTGATAGCCTCGTTCTTCGTCTCGACAAGGTGGTTGATAGCCTTGCTCGTCATCTCGGCGAGGTGGTTGATAGCCTCTATTTGGGTGATGTCTGCTTCCTTCCACTCGCCGTTCTCCTCTTCGTGGATGATTAAGAAAATGGTTCAGCCGACCCTCTGCAGCTTTCTTACTCAACTCGCGAGCCAACTCTCTACATTCTTCGGTATCATGACCTTCGCTTTTATGGAAGTCACAGCAAGTTCCTGGCTTTCCTTTATGCCTCATTCTAGGGGGGTATCGGATGTCCTCCCCTTTTTTTCAATCCACATTAATACCTCCTTCCTTTTGGCATTGAACGGGAGAGAATCTTACGCTTCTCGCCTCGCCAATTCTAGTCGGTACGTTGGTCAGTGTTCTGAGTCTTGCTTTCCATAATCTCGCCGTTTGGCAGGTTCCTCCCTTGTCGCGGCCTCGATTTGCTTTGTGTTTCTTTTATGGGTTTCCCATCGCATCCACTTCCTGGTTTTCTGCATCAGCGCGGCCAACATGGTAGGTCTTTCGGTGGAAATATCTTTTTCTAGGTCAGCACTTCGATAATTCCTTGCCATTTCTTCGGAGGCTATATATATATTCTAGTCTCTAATTTCCAGGGCCACTTTCTGAAATCTTTCTACGAACTCGGTCAGGGATTCATCCATCCTTTGTCGAACCATTTGCAAAACTTGGACCGTTCAGCTAGGGGGGATGGACATGACAAAGTACATGGAGAAGCTTTTAGCCATCATGTCTAAGCTTGTCACGGACCTCGGCTTTAGACTCTCAAGCCAGTGGGTTGCTGGCACCACGAGGGTGGTGGGGAATAGCTTGCATAGCATGGCATCAGTAGCGTCTGCTACCTCCATAACTTGGCAAAAATAGCGGATGTGTGCTGTAGGGTCCCCTATCCCAGAATATTCGCGCAGGCGAGGCTGTTTGAACCCCTTCTAGAATCTTTCTATCCGTATATGAGCGCTGAAAAGCGACTCCGTTTCGGCGATGTCGGGTATGCTGGTTTCCATACCCCTTTCTGCTAGGAACTCGCCTACCCTTTTGGCTATGACGGCTTCCAAATCCTTGTGGGCGGGCTGATACTTCTGGGGAGTCTCGCGTCTGGATTCTGCCGAACTCCCCTTGCTAATAAAGGGTTCTTTGGAACATGCTTTATGTGCGAAGTCTTTTCCTCGGCCTTGAGATCTTCCTTCCAACTCATCTTCCGGCTTCGTAGACTTGGTTTTTGTTTTTTCTTTGGCCGCTGAAGCTCCTTCCTTCTCTTGTGTTCTGGGACGGCGATACGTGTATCGTGAGCAATCCTGCCTAGTCGTGGATGGGGAACTTTGTAGTGTGTGTCGCGTTACCGACTCATTTATTCGCCTTTCCTGGTAGAGTTTTCTAAGTACTTCTTGTTCCTCCTTCCGTGAATGCAAGATTTCATTCATCATATTCTGCATCAGGGCCATAGCCGCATTTTGTTGTTCGTTTTGCTTGATAAGCATGGCCATCATATCTTGTTTCTCCGTTTTCCTTCTCCTTTTCTCGCTTGTCTTCGGTCTTGATGAGATGGGTGATTCTGTCTACGTTGGGGGAACGTTGGTGACCACTTTCACTGTTCCCGCTTTATCTCTGGGCTACGGCGTATCTAGAAGTCGAACGGTTCCTGGGGGGGAGATTTCGTCGGTCTGCTTGGGGGAGTAGTCATCATTCAGGGTTGATCTCCATGCTCACCGCACCAATTTGATATCTCTTTGATGTAATTGCCCAGTCTTCGAGTGCTCCAGGACCCTGCAAAACAAGTCTCCCGTCGGAAGTGTTTTCGACGAAGACCCTCCGATGTTCAAGTTAGGATCTTTTAGAGGGATGATTTTAGTGTGCTTTTAGGGTAACGGTTACCCCTACAATGGGAGATTATCTTGCTATTTATAGGATTGCATGTAATGATGATATGTGGGACCCATCTGCAAGAGGTGCATGTGTGGCAAGCTACTTGGGGGTCTTGTCAATCATCGGAGCATTAAATGATTCGTCTCTGCCAGTCAGTATTGCATTTAATGCGACAGAGGAGAGATAAGAAGTGCACCGGTGTCGGCGTGGGTTCTAAGGATGATGTCTCAATTTAAACGCGGTGGGTAACGCCGAAGGCCATTTATTTGTAAGACTGTCTCGGCTCAATGTTATGCTGATGGGGTATCGGCGCGCGTTCGCACCGAGGTATACTTTTGCTTCTAACCTAAGATGCAGTTATTTGGGCCTTTGATGGGCCTTGAGGTCTTTAATGGGCCTTGATATCAATGATAAATGTATGTGACTTTCATATTCATAATATGAAAACGTCAGAGACAATTTAACTAATTTAGCACAATTAAATCATTCAAGTTTAAACGGATTTAACTCAAACATTTGAAACAACAAAACTACAAGCTTTATGAATTAAAAAATAAGTGGCCATCATTTTCTTTTAAAAGC